>PVKE010010017.1:0-43447 GCA_004027555.1 Craseonycteris thonglongyai | reverse complement strand
CTGGAGAGGCTGTGGGCAAAAAGGAACCCTCATACACTGCTGGTGGAAATGTAAACTGGTACTACCACTATGGAAGGCTCTATGGAGATTCCTCAAAAAATTACAAATGGAATTACCATATGACCCAGCCATCCCTCTACTGGGCATCTACCCAAAAAACCTGAAGACCTTAATCTTTAAAGATGTTTGTACCCGCATGGTCATCGCAGCACTGTTCACAGTGGCCAGAACATGGAAACAACCAAAATGCCCTTCGATAGATGACTGGATAAAGAAGATGTGGTACATTTACACAATGGAATACTACTCAGCGATGAGAAATGATGAAATACAGTCATTTCTGGCAACATGGGTGGACCTAGAGACCATCTTATTAAGCGAAATAAGTCAGAATGAAAGAATCCGGAAACATATGACCTCACTTATAGGTGGAATATAAAACTGAAAGTCACAAAGATACAGAGACCTATGGACACACCCAATAACTTGGTGATTGCCTGAGGGAAGGGGAGGAGGGGGGAGGGAGAGTGGGACGGGAGGTGGGAGAGGGCACCAGGATTATGGACATACTCAATGTTTTGGTGTTTACCTGGAGAGGAGAGAGGAGGGGGGAGGGAGAGTTGTGTGGGGAGGCGGGAGTGGGTACCAGATATATGGGGTTGGAGGGAGACCTGATTCTGGGAGCTGGGCACATAATGCGATGCATGGGTGATGTGATGTGGAGTTGTACATTGGGAAACTGTCTGATTGTTACCAACCACTGTCACCCCATTAAATTTAACAGTAAAATATAATAATATTAAAAAAATAATAAAAATAAATAAATAAATAAATAAATAAATAAAATTAGGGGAAAATGACTTTATCAGTCATTAAAAAAATAAAATTAAAACAAGGGGTACAATTTATAGAAATGAGCTTAAAAGGGGTACACAAGTGGAAGAAATTGGGAACCACTGACCTAGTTGCACAAAATCAATGGAGAGGGTTTGCTTAGAGCAAAAATAAACCTTTTATTAAAAAGTTTTGGGGAAGCCGGGATGGCTCAGTGGGTTAAGCACTCACTTTGCAGCGCCGGGGACCGAAGATCGAATCCCGGCCCCAGCCCATGGAGACCCATGTGCTGAACTGGGGAGTGCCCCCAGTTCAGTTCTGACTGGGGTGATACCCCAGCCCAGTTCCTGCCCTGTGCAGCCCCTCCTATCTGTGGAATAAAACTATGTGGAAAAACCGATGATGTACAACTATGGTGACTGTTTGTGGCCCTCCCCCTTCTCTCTCTGTCTCTGTCAAAAACAATAAAAATAAATCTTAAAAAAAAAAAAAGTTTTGTGTCTGGATCATAAGTACCCATCATGACCTGCCCATTTAGGAATTTATGATTAGATTACCCTGTGAGATTACTTTCGAAGAACCCTTTCTTCTTGCACAGATATAAGTGAAGTATGCCTAGGTGAGTCACCTAAGATTATGTGGTCAGTAAGTGTCAGAGTTAGAACTGAAGTATAAGTTTAATAAATAACCTTACCTTCTAGTTTATCTTTTGTTCCCTAGCACTAATACTCAAGACATTTCTGAACCCCTTATGTGATGGTTATCTGATTCTTCTGAATATGATCATCATTGTTAGCTCAATAAAATCTTCTTCTAGGTAAATTTCAGACTAGTTCAAAAAATATATTATTAAAGAAGAGCTTTTCTGAAATTTTTCTGTAAAGGACCAGATAGTAATTATTTTAGGCTTTGTGGGCCTATGGCCTCTGTTGCAGTTCTTCAGCTTAGCTGTTGTAGCTTGGAACCAGACATTAATATGTAAACAAATGAATGTGACTGTGTGCCAGGAAAATTTTATTTACAAAAATTGGCTTAGGCTCAAAAATTGCCCTTGGGCTGTAGTTTGTTGACCTGATCTAGAAAAATACTTTCAGATGAGCTCTTTCTAATAAGTCACCAAGTTCCAGAATTTCAACATAAAGAAATCTTGGAAATCAACCGGGCTACCACCTTTTATTATAGGTAAGGAAATAGGAGTTGGGTCCAATTCCCACAGACAATTAGTAAACTGAGAGAACTCTTACTTAAACCAAAACATAGGCTCAAAGGTTGGATATTTAACTGATGGCCAAATATTTGTTCATATTTCCTTATTTACTGAATATTTCTTATATGTCAGATATGATCCTACTGGTTAGATATATGGAAAAAAAGATTTTATTCCTGCACACAAGGAATTTACAGTCTTGTTGGGGAGACCAGACTCTCAATAAAGAGAGTTATAATACAGTGATATTTTCCATAATAGTGTGTCTTAGTCCAGGATCATTAGTTGTAAGATGTAGAAACCTACTCAAGCAGCTCGAGTTGGGAGATTTATTTATTGTAAAGATGAGGAAATTAATTATATGAAGCCCAGTAGCTGGAAGTACAGCCTCACTAGCCTGGAAAGATAGCTTCTCTCTCTCCCTCCCTTCTTTCTCCATTCCTTTCTCTCCATGTGGTTTCAAGTCTTTGTTATCTGCTTTATTTTTCTCTCCCTGCAAATCACTTCTGTGCTTATTACACCTACTTGTTTATTAGTTTATCTGCCCAGATATCAACCTCAGAACTTGAATCTGTATGGTTTAGACTTTGGTTCTCCACACTTAATTGATTCCATCTCTGGCTCCCAAACTCCAAATTTTCATGAGAGAGCATTTCAGTGGCTCAGTTTAAGTAAGGTGCCTCCCCCTGGTACCCCAGCCTCTTATAGGCTGTAGGCAGTATAAGTTCTCTAAGATGAGAGTATGCATGGGAGGAAATGATGGGCATCACTAGACCCAGTGTGCAAGTGGTAAAACAGCATTCTATTTGTTTTTCTAGTTTTATATTCTGAAACAATTTTCTTTTCCTTTCTTTAAAGGTTTGAATGTTTCAAGATCAAGAACTCAGTAAACTACCATCTTCTTTTTACCTTAATTCTATTCAGTTTAATAGTAACCACAGTAAGTCATATTTTGTTTCTAGCAGATTAAGCATGTGAACTAGTCATGTATGGAGTTTGGCACATTTTGCTTCCAGTGTTTACCACAAGCTATTAAAACTGAAATGTTTCTACATAAAACTTACAGATACTGCTTCATGTTTCCTGTTTAAGTATTATGTCTCAACAAAATATTGAAACAACTTTTTTTTAAATCTGGGTTTTTTGGGGTTTTTTTTGTTTTTACACAGGGGCAAAAGGAAAAAGGCAGATGTTTAGTGTCAGTGGAAAAAATAATTTTTTTCTCATGAATGGACATACTGCCTCCTCTTTGTTAAAAAAAAGAGAGAGGGGGAGAGATTGGCTCTGCTCTGTTGGGCCTAGTATGACTGTTTTAATGGTTAACCTTTTTCTAATACATTGAGATAGCTGGTCACTTCTGATCCTACCTAAGTGCTTTTGTTTCCTCAAGTAAATTGCATTTCGTAATAAGAGAGACTCATTTCAACAAACTTTTATTTCAAATCTGCCATATCATGTAGTAGAAAATACAAAGATGACTAAGAACAGTTGCTATGCTTGAGGAGTACATTGAATAAGGAAGTCAAACATGTAAGCTAGGAATTGCATCAAAAGATGATAACTGTAATAATAGAGATGAAGAGGACCAATGAAGATTGCTTGAATGGGTCAAGGAAAGCTCCAGAGAGGAGGCATGTGATCTGACTTTTAATTGATGATTAATAAGAGTTTGCCAGGCCCCTGAACAACAGTGTGGTGAAGCATTTCTAAATAGACTGTGACATTGTCCATAAGCATAGAACTTCAAAACAACATAATAAACTATCATTTTTTAAGTGCTTACTATGTGCCAGATACTATACTAAGTATTTTACATTTATTTTCTCATTAAATTATCACTACCAGTGTAATGGGGAGAGATTTGATTAAATCAGCACTACACAGTAGAATTAGAAGAGACTTAATTTGGCCAGAGCATATGTTAAGTGGTGAGGAGTGAATGAGTTTAGTGCTTTAGACAAATGTCAGATTATAAAGGCCCTTATACTCCATGTTGTTTAAGTTTGGATATTTATCCTCAAGGTAGTATGGGACCATTAACTGGATTAAAGTAGAAGAAAACAATTAGATGTGTGTTTTAGGAAGATTACTTTGGTTATGGAGGCTGGATTAAGGAGTAGTACGCTAGACCTAGGGACTTTTACGTTTGCTTAGGCGAGATAAGAGACTCAGACTGAAATAAAATAGTTGTGGGGATAAAAAGCTGTCATAAATAACAGTCCATAGGACTTGTGATCCACTAAGTAGAGGGGCTGGGAATGGAGTGAAAATAAGGAATTGTCTGGAATGATTCCTCAGTTAATGTCCTGGCCATCAGGATATATAGTGGATCCTTAACCAAGTTAGGAAACTTGGAGAAAGATAAGATTTTGCAGGGAAGATAATGAGAAGGTTCGTATCATGGGGATAGGGATAGAGAAATTCAACTTGAAATGTGTTGAGTTTGAGGTACCTGCTAGTATTGCTATCTAGTTGTTGATTTGGGAGTTGTCAGGGTATAGCAGGTACTAGAAATATGGGAATAGATGAACTGGCCCGGAGATAGCATGAACCATTAACATGACCAAAGATACAACCCTGTGACACACTGACTTTTTTTTTTTTTTAACAGAGATAAGCAAAAGAGTGTACATTTATGATACTATACCCTAAAAACTACAGTTGATTTGTCTGTTTGACATTCAAAGCTAGTCAGTATACAAACTGTTTATGATAATATTAGGATACCTCATTTCATAATGCCTAAGGATTTCAGTAAGAATTAACATTTTTAAATAAAAATTATATACATTGAAGGTGTACGACATGGTAAGTTGATAAATATAACAGTGAAATGCTACAGAAGCTAATGAACATATCATCATATAGTTACAATTTTTTGGTTTGGTATGATGAGAGTACCTGAAATCTACTCTTTTAGCAAATTTCCAGTATTTGATCCAGTGTTATTAACTACGGTCATCACACTGTACACTGGAACACTGACATTTGAGGGTCAAGTGGAAGAAATGGAGCCAGCAAAGGAGACTGAGAAAATCATCAGAGATGTAGGAAAACGCCTTCTCTTATCCCACAAGGTACAAGAGATTTCTGGAAGAAGTGACAGTATTAGTTGCGTCTGAGAGGATGAGTAATATGAAGATTGAGGTTCTACTCATACCAATTTTAATTAAAAGACCAGGTGGCTTTAATAAAGATTCTGTCAGCAGATTGATGGAGGCAGAAACTAGCTTTCATTGAATTGAAGAGAAAAGGAGATTGAAAGAAACACTAAGATAGACTATTTTCTTATGCTTCTACATTGCCCTGCATAGTCCTTTGCATAAGCTACATCATGAATCATGGCAGAATCCTAGAATTTCAGAGGTGAAAAGAAGTCTTGCAGCTATATAAAAGAAACGAATGGAGTCTAAAGAGTTTTAGTGACTCTTGCCTGGTTAACCAAGTTTAATGGAGAATTGGTGGCAGAGTCAAGACTAAAACCCCTTTATAAGTTAAGAACTGATGTGGTTGAAAACAGGCCTTGGGAGTCAACCAGATCTGAGTTTGAACCCGTACTATTACTTAATAACTTGGGACCTTAGGCAGTTTACTCTCTGCTTTAGTTTTCTTCATTTGTAAAATGAAGATAATAATAGCATATATTTCATATTAGTTGTGAGAATTAATACCTGGCACATAGTAAGGATGCCATAATTCTTTTGCCTTAAAAAGTGTCTTTAAGAGGCATACTCTTAAAAAAAAAGAAAAAAAAAGAGGCATACTCTTTAGCATTGCTTTTATTAACGATGAGAATCCGAAACTATAAAGAGGGAAATTAGTATTTTGAAATAACAAACTCCAGAGAGTAAAAGCATTTTTCCTTACCAAGTTTATAGCTATAGATATAAAGCTCCATGGATACTAAAGGAAATATTCTGCTCTTGAAGTGAGGAAAGGAACTTCCTCTAGGAATAAGAAATTTTGTAGCCAAATTGTAAAATTATGTAACATTCCTAAGGTCAGCAGTACAGTAAATGAGGATCTAGAGATAACTAAACACAGTCCTTGCTGTCAAGTATATTATTGCCTTGTAGGGGAGAGAAACAAATGCCATGAGGTTTGTACATGGACAGTGAGCGTACAGAGGAAGGTGAGTGGTTGCTTCTGCTAAATAGAGAAAGAACTAGAAAAGGCTTTAAGAAAGAGATACAGTTTAAAAGATGAGTATTCGGCAGCAGGCTTCCCTTTCTGAACACAGTAAAGAGCAGCATGTTCAGGGATACAGAAGCATGAAGCTAAAACATTTGGGAAGCAGTGCACTTTCTGGAGCCTTGGGTGAAAAAGACAAGAGGAGAGCAATGAGGACAAACAGAAAGGCAATAGTGAGATCGTGAAAGACTTTGAAATTTGACTTTGTCTTACAAGTGATGGGAGTCATTTCAGTGTTATGATTTGAATTTTGACTCTTCTCTACCATGTCATTTTAAAGGTGTATGTCTATAGGGCAGTAAATATATGCTAAATCTTAGATAGATATTGAACTTAATTACCCAGGTGACATTGGAGCCTAAACCTAGGGTTTCTGTAACTGATAATGCATCCAGGTGAGTGATTTAGAGGTTTTTGGAAGCAGAAGAAAGCACAAAAAATTTGTATTAAGTGTTTTCACTTATTGAGCTCCTATTATATACTAGATACTTCCATGTATTTTATCTTATTCCTCACCACTATTATTTCCATTATCCAGATAAGGAAAAACAAGTCTTTAGTTAAGTATATACCACTTACTTGCTCAAAGCTTGTACCAAGTAAGTGGTAGACTCTAAATTGAATACCTGTCTCTAACTCTTGGGTCTCTAATTCTAATCTACTGTAGAATAGATTTGCTCACAGGTTGTCAGCTTAACCTCTTCAGCATAACCCCATGAGTCCACCTTAGCCCCTCCTTGATGCTGATGCAGAAGCTAAGAGGCCACAGTTATCTACAATAGCTTTGAAACACATAGTTTACCATGAAAAAGATAGCACTGGGGGATATCCACATAGAGATACTAGCCCTCCTGTGACATGCCACCTAATCTGATTGGTTTAGCATGATTGTAATGAAATCTAAGTATCAGAATTAGAGAAGCAGGAGAGGTTTAGGATTTGCAGAATTGTTGGAACAAGTTTTCTTTGCCTTCCACGATACACTTCATTCACATGTGTTTTAATATTTTGCAGGTTTACCTTAAGGTAAAGGAGCCTGTGTTCCATCAGGTAATTCTTAAAAATTATTACACATTTGATTGTTGTTAACAATATTGGCCAGCCTTGTGTTTTTCTTTTCTGGTAAATTACATGCAGATACAACTTCTGAAAATTAAATGGTATACATTCTAAGAAAACTCCGTGATTAAAAAAGAGGTTGCAGGGAAGCCGGGATGGCTCAGTGGGTTAAGCGCTCACTTTGCATCCCTGGAGACTGAGGATTGAATCCCGTCCCCGGCCTATGCAGACCGATATGTTGAATTGGGGAGTGCCCCCAGTTCAGTTCTCACCGGGGTGAAACCCCAGCCCAGTTCCTGTCCTGCACAACCGTGCGCCCAACTGTGGAATGAAACTATGTGGAAAAACCAGTGATGTGCAACTATGGAGACTGCTCTGGGCCTTCCCCCTTCTGTCTATCTCTGTCTCTGTCTCTCTTTGTTGAAAAACAATAAAAATAAATCTTCAAAAAAAAGGTTGCTGGGGAAGCCGGGATGGCTCAGTGGGTTAAGCGCTCACTTTGCAGCGCTGGGGATCGAGGATTGAATCCCGGCTCCGGCCCGTGTAGACCCATGTGCTGAACTGGGGAGTTCCCCCAGTTCAGTTCTCTCTCTGTCTCTGTATCTCTTCTCTCTCTCTCTCTCTCTCTCTCTCTCTCTCTCTCTTTCTCTCTGTCAAAAACAATTTAAAAAAATAAATAAAATCTTAAAAAAAAAAAAAAAAAGGTTGCAAATTCAATGCCTACTGGAGCCTGCTGTAGGTAACAGGAATATACCTGAAATAGCCAATGTCCAGGCCCAGCTGGCTATTTATAGTCAGTAATGCTGCACAGCATTGCTCTTACAAGCCGATAAAAACAGGAAGCATTATATACATATAAAGTCTTTTGTGACATTAGTTTTTAGGAAACATAAAGTGAAGATTTCTTGAATATTTTCACCCTGATATACGAGGTCTGTCCAGAAAATATCCAGCCATATAATATGAAAAATGAAGACATTTATTTAAGAAGATATAAGAAATATTGTACATAGGGGCAATGACACCTCAGTCTCCTACTACTAAGTTATGATCTTGAGGAAATCTGGTTCATTGGTAGCAGTTTGAAATAAGTCATTAGCAACTGCAGCAGGATGTTCCTTCTCTGGCAGCAGAAGTTGTGGAATGAATTTTGCTACGGCACACGTCATTCCAAGATCCTGCATCAAAATCTCAGACAGTAGTTTTTGGAATCCCTAGATCAGCTTCTAGTTCTCACACTGTCAGTCACCCGGTATTTGTTGATTGTAGCCCATACTTGTTCCACATTCTCAGGTGTTCTGCTTGCTGCAAGATCTTCCAGAACGTGGATCACTTTCAACAGATTCTTGGCCATGTGGGAAGCATTTGTGTCACACTTATTTGTGCAGCACTCATTGTATCATCCCTGAAGCTGTATGAATCATCTGAATAGTTTCTGTGGAGGAATGTTCAAACTTAACAAAATTTGATGCAGATTTGTTGCTCTACTCAGTCATTTTAAATGTGACAGCTACCCGGTACACATTTTCACTCAATGGCCTCTAACGCCCCCACTGACTAATACAGTGAGGCTGTCTTTGTTCATGCATGCACATTTCAGTCCACACTCCTTGGCTACCAGATTACATTGATGTCGCATAAACTGTTCTTGTTATATTGACAATGGCTGGATTTTTTTCAGACAGATCTTGTATATTTTAAAGTATATAGACTTGGGGGAAGCTGGGATGGCTCAGCAGGTTAAGCGCTCACTTTGTCGCCCTGTAGACCAGGGATCGAATCCCTGCTCCAGCCCATGTGGACCCATATGCTGAACTGGGGTGTGCCCCCAATTCTGTTCTTGCCGGGGCCTATGTGGGAGGCTCCCAGCCCAGTTCCTGCCCTGCACAGCCCCTTGCCCACCTGTGGAGTGAAACTATATGGAAAAGTAAATCTGTCAACTATGGAGACTGATCTGCCCCCCTCCCCCGCGTCTCTCTCTGTCACTCTCTGTCACCTTCTCTCAAACAATAAAAATTTTAAAAATCTTAAAAGAAAAAGTTATTAAATCAATAGTCAGAAATCTTTACACAAATATAACTTCACTAGAATGTTCTCCTACACATTAAAAGAAGAAATTATTCCAGTCTTGAACTCGTGTATAAAGCTAGCAAAACTTTAATAGCAGCATGGACAGTATGAAAGAGTTAAAATTTGGGAAAGCCGGGATGGCTCAGAGGGTTAAGCGCTCGCTTTGAAGCCCCAAGGACTGAGGATTGAATCCCGGCTCTAGCCCAGGCGGACCCACATGCTGAACTGGGGTGTGCTTCCCGAATGCGGTGAGGCCCCCAGTTCAGTTCAAAAAAAAAAAGAAAAAGAGTTAAAATTACAGGCAGAAGTCCTAAGTAAAATATTTACAAACAAAATATCCACCAACGTATTTTTTAATTGGGTAAAACATCATGACTAAGTTGGATGTATCCCAGGAATATGAAGTTGGTTAGACTATTAACCAGTTAGAAAATCATATTAAAAGATTAAAAGAAAAATTACACAATTATCTCAAGAAAAATGTATTTGATAAAATATATTCATAATTTTAAAAAACTCATACAAACTAGAAGTGAAAGAAGTCTTCTTAATCTGATAAAGATTATTAAATTGTTTTCAAAGCCTGCAGCCACTATTACATTTAGTGATGAACCACTGAAAGCTTTCCCTTTGAGACTGAGCCTGAGAGAGCAATGCTTGATTCCACCCGTTTATTCACATTGTACTGGAGGCCCCGTTTATTCACATTGTACTGCCTACTCAGTTAGGCAAGAAAAAGAAATAAAAATTATTGAATTAAAAGGGATGAAACAAAATTATAAATATTTACAAGTGATATATAAATGTATACATAGAACCTCTAAAGAATGTACAGATAAACAATTAGAGGTTTTAAAAAGAAGTCACATAATTTAAAATAATATAGAAAGGTTATATTTATATATGAAAGCAGCAGAGATTTTAAAAGTACCACTTAAAATAATCATCTTAAAATATGAAATTCCTAGCAATAAATTTAACATAAATGTCTAAGACATATGAGGGCTGTCTGGAAAGTATCCAGCTGTATAATATGAAAACTAGAGACATTTAAGGCTGGATTTTTTCCAGACAGCCTCATATATATGGGAGAAATTATAAAACACATTTAGAGACATAAAATTATACCTAAATAAATGGGTAGTTAATGCCATTACTACAAGGCACAGGCAACACTAATAAAATTTAGAATTTAGGGAATGCCGAGATGGCATGCCAGGTTAAGAGGCCTTGTCTTGCAGCCCTGGGGTCTGAGGATCAAATCCCTGCTGCAGCCCATGTGGACCCATGTGCTGAACTGGAGTGTGCCCTAGTTCGGTTTTCAACAGGGTGAGCTTCCTATGTGGGAGGCCCCTGGCTTGGCTCACGGGGTCATGCCTCCCATGTGGGAGGCCCCCTACTGGTTCCTGCCCTACACAGCCCCTCACCTACCTGTGCAATGAAATGATGTAGAACACTAATGACATGGAACTATGTAGACTGCTCTGGGCCCTCCCCCTTCTCTCTGTCTTTCTCTCTGTCAAAAACTAAAAATAAATCTTTAAAATTTAGAATATAGGTTCATCAAAAGACATCATAAAAAAAAGGGAGAACACTGTTATCGGGTGGAATAAGTTATTCACAAAGCATATAATCAAGAAGACCCAATAGAAAAGTGAACAAGCAATTTTAAGATACACTTGGCAAAGGATTATATCCATTTGGCCAATAAACATATGAAATGGTATTCAATCACGTAGTCATCATGGAAATGAAAATTTAAAATACAATGAGGGGGAAGCGGGAATGGCTTAGCAGGTTGAGTGCTTGCTCTGTAGTCCCGAGGTTCAAGGATCGAGTCCTGGTCCTGGTCCCAGTCCTGGCCCCAGCCCATGCAGACCCATGTGTTGAACTGGGTGTGCTTCCCATTGGGGGTGGGGGGCAGTTCTGTTCCTGCCAGGGTGAACTTCCATGTGAGAGGCCCCCAACCTGATTCCTGCTCTGCATGGCTGTCCGCCCACATGTGGAATGAAACTTAAAAAACTGATGATGTGGGAAAGCTGGGATGGCTCAGAGGGTTAAGCGCTCGCTTTGAAGCTCCGGGGACCGGGGATCGAATTCCGGCCCGGCCCATGCGGACCCACATGCTGAACTGGTAAGTGCCCCCAGTTCAGTTCTTGCCGGGACCTATGCGGGAGGCTCCCAGTCCAGTTCCTGCCCTGCGCAACCCTGTGCCCACCTGTGGAGTGAAACTATATGGAAAACTAATGTCAACTATGGAGACTGCTCTGGGCCCTTCCCCTTCTCTCTGTCTCTCTCTGTCTGTTTCTCTCTGTCAAAAATCAATAAAATATTAAAAAAAAAACAACTGATGACATACAGCTATGGAGACTGCTCTGGCCCCCCACCCCCCTTCTCTCTGTGTCTCTATCTCTGTCAAGAACAATCAAAACAAACAAAACAAATAAACAAAAAAACCACACACACACACACAATGAGATACCACTACAAACCTGAAAGAATAGCTAAAATTAAAAAGATTATAATACCAACTGCTGGCTCCAAGGATGCTAAGCAGCCTTCATATACTGCTGATGGGAGTGTTAATTTGTATAACCACTTTGGAAAACAGTTTCTTTAAAGTTGAATTTTTGTAGACTGTCATAGAGCATTTTTGCTTCTAGGCATTTGCCCAACAGGAATCGTTGAATCGTGTACACCGAAAATACAAGGGCTGTCAGGAAAGCATCCAGCCATCTAGTATGAAAAATAGAGGCATTTGTGGCTGGATTTTTTCCCCTGGAAAGCCCTTATGTATATTAAAATGTTTATAGTAGGGTTATTATAAATAGCTAAAAATTGGACCCCAATATTCATCAGCAATAGAATGGATATGTAAAATATGTTTATTCAAATAATGGAATAATAGATAACAATGAATGTGACAACATGGGTGGACCTAGAGGGCATTATGCTAAAATAAGTTAAACAGAGAAAGACAAATACCATATGATCTCACTTATATGTGGAATATAAAGAACAAAATAAATGAATAAACAACAGAAACGGACACAAAGATACAGAGAGCAAACTGATTGTTGCCAGAGGGGAGGTGGATTGGAGGGTTGAGTAAAAAGGTGAATGGGTTAAGAAATACCACAGGGATGTAAAGTATAGCACAGAGAACATAGTCAATAATGTTGCAATAACAATGCATAGTGCCAGCAGTGTACTACTAGACTAATCAGGGGGATCACTGCATAAATTATATAAATGTTTAACCACTATGCTCTACATTTGAAGCTAATATAATATTAAATATCAACTGAAACTGAAAAAAATAATTAAAAAAAATAGATAGCAATGAAAACTAATACACCATAGCTCCTATAACAAGTTGAATGAGGCTAATAAATGTAGTATTGAGTAAAAGAAGCTTTACAAAAGTAAGTATATACTGTGGGGTTTTATTTATAACAAGGTTCAAAACAGGCAAAACTAAACTCTAATGTTATAAGTCAAAATAGTGGTAAACCTTGGGGAAGGAAGGGTGTAGGTCTTGAGTGGAGTATGCGGTTGATTTGTGGTATGCTGATCAAAAATTGCAAAGGAATTTATGATAATTGTCAAACTTTATGTTTTAAGCACTTTTCTGTGTGTATATGTGTTATATTTCAATTTTTAAAGCTTTGTAAACTTAAAAAAGGAGTAAGTAAGAGAATGACAGATACTATCAGATATAAAAATAGGTTTGAAAAATAGAGGACATCAGATGGCCAGTAAACATAATATATAATGTTCAGCCGCAATCAGGGAAATATGTATGATAAATGACACAGACTGACAACATTTAGAACATGTGTCATTGAGTGTGTGGCACAAATGAAAGACCCGTACACATTGGTTGGAGTAAAAATTGGTATTATGATTTATGAAAACAATTTGACGTTTTTAGTAATTTTGATCATTCTAAAACCCTCTGACCCAATAGTTACATTCCTAGGCACATGCCCTAGAGAAACTTGCATGTGCACTAGGATATGTGAATTAGAATGTTTATAGCAACAAAAACTGGAAATAACCCTCAAATATCCAGCAATGTAAGAATGGACAATAAATTGTGATATTTTTATCCAATTAAATAGTATATAACATCAAAAACAAATGGCCTATGGCTATATATGCAACATAACTGAATCTTAAAAGACAAAACAAAAATATGTGCATTATCCTATAAATTCAAAATCAATTCAACTCAGTATTAAAATTCAAAAACATTATTATATAGGAATGCACATTTTAGAAAACCAATTAAGTTTGTAAATATGTAAAGAAAAGAATGAAAATGTTTATTTAAAATGACGAGTGGTTTCCTCTAAGGAAGAGAGGAGAGGGTTGCACTGGGAAGGGACACATGCTGCATTTCTGGGTGTTAACAGGGATCCACTTCTCGACATGAATGCTACTTTCCCAGCTCTTGGCTTCATAAGTATTTGTTAAACTGTACATTTATATTCTATGCAGTTCTGTATTTAAAGTTCATACTTTAAAAAATTCAATTTTCTCACTGGGTTCAGTTTTCTAGGTAGTAGTACCTATCCATTGCTCATTACAAAAGAGAAAGAGGTTAACTGAAAGAGCCAAGTCTAGGAATATAGCATGTTATAGAGTAACTCAAATTAGATTTACCTCAGTCAAGAAAAAATGAGCGCCTCTTTCTTTGAAGACTAGGAATGGGAGAAAGAATGTAGAGACGGGGTGCATTTATGAATGCAGAAAACATTTAGGAGAGTTTAAAAGAGTTCATTATTTCTACTGTTACAAAAAGAGAAGTAGAATCATTTGCTAAAAGAGAAGCTAAAGTGGAGGGAAGGGTCTCAGGAGTCTGAGGCAAAATTATAGCATTTGTTCACGTTTCAGCAGATATTTGAATTTCATGTAGCCATTCAGAATTAAAATTGACATAGAACTTCTGATAGTGGTTATTCACAAGCAGGTTTTTTATTTTACCTCAAAGGTTAGTATGACTCTTAATTATATAATTACATTTAAAAAATATATATTTATTTATTTTTGACAGAGCAAGAGAGAGACAGAGACAGAGACAGAGAGAGAACCAAACTGGGGAAGCTCCCAGCTCAGCATATGGTTCTGCACGGGCGGGACCGGGATTCGATCCCTGGTCCCCGGCGCTACAAAGTGAGCGCTCAACCCACTGAGCCATCCCGGCTTCCCCACATTTTTTTTTTTTTTAATTCTGTTCTTTAAAATGTAGTGAATGATAACAAATGTTTACATTTACTTGGAAGGGTTATTTTCATATATTTTGTGAAAGAATGTGATTTTACTGACTTCGTTTTTCCTTTCTTATTCAGGTCATGTATGGAATGTTGGTCTTCACATTAGTACTTCGATCTATTTATATTGTTACATGGTAAGTAGATTGGATCAGCCAAACTATGATTAGAGTATATTCAGACAGAAAATCTATAGCCTAAATTGAAATAACACATAAATCCAACTCCAGCAGGCATATTGATTGAAAACTATAACCCATACATTTATTATGGTATATTACAAATAATACTAGTTTTTTAAGAAATTGTTAATAGGCATCATGTGAAAGTTAAGAGTTCCAAAATTAAAGAAATTTGAAGAAAGCTATGTATGATGGCCTCCTTTTGAGTATTTATAATGTACATTAATATATTAAAGTCCTACATTAAAAAATTGTTTAGATATTTCTCAAGCAACTTGACTAAGGAACTTCTTTTATAGAATATGTCTCAAGGAAGGCTATTAATGTCACAAAGAATCAGTATTCCAGAAATATCATTTAGGAAATAGGTATAATATTAATAGAGTTTATAAAGATTAAATAATATTCATGTGAGTACCTTACAAAGGGCCATTCAGAAGGTGCTCAATAAATAAATAGTATGATTTATAGGTTTATTTTTTTTATAATTAAACTTGAATTTGAGGTAATTGTAGAAGCATGTGCATTTGTCAAAATAATAGAGATCCCTTGTACCCTTTACCAGTTTTCACCAATAGTAACATCTTGCAAAACTCTAGTACAGTATCACAATCAGGATTTGACATTGATACAGAAGAATTCCATCACCACAAGGATTCCTGTGTTCTTTTATAGTCATACCCACTTACCTCTCACCCTGGCCCCTCACCCCCATCCTTATCCCTGGTAACAACTAATAATCTATCCTACATTTATATAACTTTTTTTCAAGAATATGATATAAATTGAATCATACAGTATGTATAACCTTTGGGATTGACCTTTTGCATTTTGCAAAATTCACTGGGTATTAATATAAGTTGTTGAGTGTATCAGTAGTTCATTCTGTTCTATTGCTGAGTAGTATTCCATGGTATGGATGTACTGTAGTTGAACCAATTCACCTGTTGAATGGCATCTGGATAGTTTCCAGTTTTTGACTATAATAATAAAGGTGCTATGAACACTTATTTACATGTTATTATATGAATCTAAGTTTTTATTTCTCTGGAATAGAATCACAAGGTTCTACGATAGTTGTATGAGGTCTGACAATTAAGTTCGTAAACTTACCACCCTGCACTTATGTTGGCAGCGCTATACAAACAACTTGGTAAGGTTTCATAACCTTGGTGTAATAGTGTCTCATAGCTGTGTTCGTGTTGACATGTGGTGGTGTCTTGCTGAGTGGTGTTCTTTATTGTTGTTGCATGTTTTTGTGTGCCATCACGAGAATGTCAGAGCTTGAATGAGAGCATTGAAAAACATTAAATTTCTTGTTAAATTTGGCAAAAGTGGAAGTGAAATTGGGGACATGTTCAAGTTTATGGAGATAATGCTTTGAAGAAAATGGCAATGTAAAACTGGATTAAACATTTTTCTGAGAGGAGAGAAAGCATCACCAATGGAGAGACGTCAGGGTGGCCAATAAAGAGAGCTGGTGAAAACATTGCAAAAATTTGTCAAATTGTGTGTCAAAATCATCAGCTAACTATGGGAAGTATAGCTGACCAAGTAAACATCAATAGAGAAACAGTTAGGAAAATCTTGGCATGAGAAAGGTGTGTGCAGAAATGGTCCTGAAGGAGCTCACTGGGGAACAAAAGCAAAGAAAAGTTGAAGTTTGCCGAGACTTTTTGGAGAGGCAAGATGATGTTTTGGGCCATGTTATCACTTGTGATGAAACATGGGTGTAACAATACAACTCTGAAACAAAGCATCAAAGTTCACAATGGAAGTCAGCCAATTCTCTACCACCAAAAAAAGTTCTGTCAGTCCAAATCAAGTATCAAAACAATGTTGCTACCCTTTTTTGATATCAGAGGGATTGTTCATGATGAATTTGTACCAATTGGACAGTCAACCAAGTTGACTATTTGGAAGTGCTGAAAAGGCAGCATGAAAAAATTACCGGTAGGTGATAAAGACGTGAACTTTTCGCCAACGACTCATGGCTCTTGCATCAGGACAATGCACCAGCTCACATAGAACTGTCTGTGAGGGAGCCTTTAGCTGGTAAACAGATAACTATTTGGAACACCCAGTGATTTTTTTCTCTACATGAAGATAAAGGAAATATTGAAAGGTAGACATTCAAGACATCAAAGGTAATACAACAACAGCTCTGATGGCCATTCCTAAAAGAGTTCCAAAATTGCTTTGAAGGGTGGACTAGGCACTGGCATTTGTGCGTAGCTTCTTAAAGGGAGTACTTCGAAGGTGACCAGAGTAATAGTCAGCATTGAGATACGTAGCACTTTTTCTAGGATGAATACACAGAAACTTAGTTGTCACACCTTGTGTATTTAGTTTTTCTCAAAACTGCCTGTTTTTCAGAGTGGTTCGCCCATTTTACATTCCTACAGCTGAGTATGAGTGAGCCAGGTTCTCTGTAGCCTTGCCAACATTTGGTGCTGTCACTGTTTTTTATTTTAGCCATTCTTATAGAACATACTGATATCTCATTGTGGATTTAATTCTCATTTTCCCATTGTCTAATTATGTCGAATGTATTTTCTTGTGCTTATTTGCTATCTGTATATCTCCTTGGGGAAATGTCTGTTCATGTCTACCCATTTTCTCATTTTATTCCCAGTTGAATTTTGAGCATTCTTTATGTATTTTTTATAGTAATCCTTCATTAAATATGTGGCTGACAAATATCTCAGTCTGTACTTTGTCTTTTCATCATCTTCACGGGATCTTTCAGAGAGTAAAAAATTTTAATTTTGGTAAAGTCCAGTTTACCAATTTTTCTTTTATGGATCATGCTTTTGGTGTCAAGTCTAAGGACTCTATACCAAACCCTAGATTTTCTCATTTTTTTTTTTCTAAAAGTTTTGTATGGTTTTACATTTTGCTTTTAAGTTCATGATTTATTTTTAGTTTTTGTGTAAGTTGTGAGGTTTAGGTTCAGCTCTACTTTTTAACTATGGATGTCCAATTGCTCTAGAATCATTGGTTGAAAAGGCTATCCTTTCTCCATTGAATTGCTTTTACACCTTTCTCAAAAATTATTTGGGTATATTTGTATGAATCTATATCTGGGTTTTTTATCCTGTCACATCGATATATATGTCTATCTCTCCACCAATGCCACGCTTTCTTGATTACTGTACCTATAAAACAAATCTTCAAATCATATAAACTGAATTTTCTCATTTCTTTTTCAAAAAATGTTTTAGCTGTTTGGGTTTCTCTGCCTTTCCATATAAATTTTAATATATATTTTATTTATTTATTTATTTTGACAGAGGAGAGAGAGAGAGATATACAGAGACAGAGAGAGAACTGAACTAGGGGAGCTCCCAGTTCAGCATATGGTTCCGCACGGGCCGGGGCCGGGACTCGATCCTCGGTCCCCGGCGCTGCAAAGTGAGCGCCCAACCCACTGAGCCATCCCGGCTTCCCCCATATAAATTTTAGAATACTATTATCTATATTTAAAGTCTTGTTATTTTGATAGGAATTGCATTAAACCTACACATCAATTTGTGAAGAATTGACATCTTGACTATGTTGAGTCTTCCAATCTATCAACATAGTGTGTCTGCCTCTCCTTAGATCATCTTTGATTTCTTTCGTTAGGATTTTTGGAATTTTCTTTTTTGAGCAATTATAAACGGTATCGTGTGTTTTAAATCTTGGTGCCCACGTGTTCATTACTATTATATTGAAATACAATTGATTTTCTTTGTTCATCTTTTATTCTGCCATCTTGCTAAACTTAGTTTTAGGAGACTTCTGAAGATTCCTTGAGATTTACTGCAGAAAGGGACAGTTTATATCATCTTTTCTAATGTAGGTGGTTTTGATTTCCTTTTTTGCTTTATTGTCTTGACTAGAACTTCTAGGAATATGTTGAATAATAGTGGTGAGAGCAAATGTCCTTGCCTATTTTCTGATCTTAGAGGAAAAGTATTCAGTCTTTCACCATTAAGTACAATGTTAGCTGTGTGGTTGTTTTAGATGATCTGTATCAAATTGAGGAAGTTGCTCTCTATTCCTAATTTTCTGAGAATCTTTATCATGAATTGGTGTTGAATTTTGTCAGATTCTTTTATCATACCAATTGATTTGATCATATGACTTTTTTCTATAGGCTGTTAATATGGTGGATGACATTGATTGATTTTCAAATATTGAACCAGCTTTGTATCCTTAGTCATGGTATAAAATTTTTTTACATATGTTAAATGATACTTATTTTGTTAAGGATTTTCACATCTATATTCATGAAGGATATTGATTTATAGTTTAATTTTTTGTACTGTCTCTGTGTGGTTTTGGTATCAGGGTAATATTAGACATATAAAATGAATTGGGAAATTTTTCTTTCCTTTTGTATTATGGAATAAATTGTATAGAATTGTTCATTTGTCTTTAACTGTTAGGTAGAATGCTCCAGTGAAACCATCTGGCCCTGTAGTTTTCGGGGGAAGCCATTTTTAAACTATGAATTCAATTTTCTTAATTACAAGACTATTTAGATGATCAATTTTATATTGAGTGTGTTTGTAGTATTTTGTGTTTTTCAAGGCATTGGTCCTTTTCATCTAAGTTGTCAGATTTATGTGTGTAGAATTGTTTCTAATATTTCCATTGCTTTTCTTTTGATGTTGGCAGTGTTTGTAGCAATATCCTGTTTTATTCCTGATATTGGTGATATATGAATCTGTCTGTCTCTGTCAGACTTGCTAGAATGTGTCAATTTTGATCTTTTAAAAAACTAGATTTTTGTTTCATTGACTTTATCTATTTTTGAATTTTTTTGTTTCATTGACTTATGCTCTTATCTTTATTATTTCCTTTCTTCTGCTTGTTCTAGGCTTGTTTTGCTCTTCTTTCTCAAAGTTCTTGAAGTAAAAGCTTAGATTATTGATTTGAGACTTTTCTTCTTTCTTTTTTTTTTAAGATTTATTTATTTTATTTATTTATTTTGACAGAGAGAGATACAGAGACAGAAAGAAGGGTGAGGGCCCAGAACAGTCTCCATAGTTGCACATCATTGGTTTTTCCACATAGATTCATTCCACAGGTGGGTGCGGGGCCGCACAGGGCAGGAAATGGGCCGGGGTCTCATCCCGGTGAGAACTGAACTGGGGGCACTCCCCAGTTCAGCACATGGGTCCACTCGGGCCAGGGCCAGGACTCAATCCTCGGTCCCCGGGGCTGCAAAGTGAGCGCTCAACCCACTGAGCCATCCCAGCTTCCGTTTCCTCTTTTCTAGTAAGCATTTCATGCAGTAAATTTCCCTGTCAGCATAACTTAAGCTGTGTTTCACAATGGTGATATTTTGTATTTTTATTTTCATTCAGTTCAATGTATGTTTTTTAGTTTCCCTTGAGACTTTCTCTTTGACCCAATGGATTGTTTAGAAATATGTTGTTTAGCATTCAAGTGTTTTAATATTCCCTTGTTATCATTCTTACTGATTTCTAGTTTGATTTCATTGTTGTCAGAGAATGCATTCTCTATGATTTCATTTCTTTTCAATTAGTTGAGATTTGTTTTATGGGTCAGAATATTGTCTGTCTTGACAATACTTATTTGACACATATGTTCCATGTGTACTTGAAAAGAATATGTATTCTTCTGATATTAGGTGATATGTTCTATTAATATCTATTAGATCATACTGTCCAGGTCCCCAAGATTACCCTCAGGTTCAATCCTTTGCTAGAAGGACCCACAAAACACAGAAAAACTGTTATACTCATGGTTACATTTATTACCCAGAGGTCAAAGTGATATAGAATTTCTGACTCAGGGCCCCAGACAAACAAAAACAGGCATTTACTATTAATCACATTATTAGTATATGGTGTAGCCCAAGGTGTCAGGTATACAAAGACATTCTTATAGCACAGGATTTTCCAAGAACTCAGAGGTCATCTCCCAGGAAACAGTCTAGGGCTAGTCCTTTCTTTGGAATATGCAGTTTTTACACATGCCAAGACCACTTAATTAGTCATTTGCTGCACACTGGTGGTATTAAGTCCTTTTATATCCCTGTTGATTTTTTATCTAGTGTTCTATTACTGAGAGAAAAGTGTTGACATCTCCAAATATAATTGTGGACTTATCTATTTCTCCTTTCATTCTACAAGTTTTTATTTCGTCTTGTCATTCACCCCATTTTATAGTTCTGTTATTTAGTGCATAGACATTTAGAACTAACCTCTATACCTTCTTAGCAGATTTACACTTTTGTCGTGATGCAATGCCCTTCTCTGTCTCTGATCGTTTTCTTTGGTCTGAACTCTACTTCATCTCATTTTAACATAACCACATTAATAAAGCTTTCTTTTAATTAATGTCTGCATGATATATCTTTTTCATTCTTTTTTAACCTGCCTATATTATTATATTTGAAGTGAGTTTTCTTTGTACAGCATATAGTTGGTTTTTAATTCACTATATGACTTTTAATTCACTCATATAGTTTTATAGTTCTGGAGGCTAGAAGTCAGAAATCAAGGTGCCATTAGGTCCTTGCCTCCTCTGAAACTTGTAGAGAAATCTATCCTTACTTCTTCCTACTCATAGCTCTGGTAGTTTGCTAGCAGTCTTTGGCATTCCTTGACTTATACCTATACAATTCCAGTCTCTGCCTTTGTCATGATTTGGTCTTCTCCTGTGCCTCTGATTCTTCACATGGCTGTCTTCTTATAGGGACATCACTGATACTGGATAAAGGTCTTACCCTACTCCAGGATGACTTCATCTTAACTAATAATATCTGTGGTGATTCTGTTTACAAAAAGTTACATTCAGAGGTCCTGAGGTTAGGACTTCAGCATATCTTTTTTGAAGAGAAATAATTCAACCCACAACAGTGCCTTTTCTCTGCCCCATTTTTTTTTAAAGATTTATTGTTTTTGACAGAGAGAGAGAAAGAGAGAGAGAGAGATACAGTCAGAGACAGAGAGAAGGGGGAGGGCCCAGAACAGTCTCCATAGTTGCACATCATTGGTTTTTCCATAGTTTCATTCCACAGGTGGGAGGGGCAGCACAGGGCAGGAACTGGGCCAGGGTCTCGCCCCAGTGAGAACGGAACTGGGGGCACTCCCCAGTTTAGCATATGGGTCCGCACGGGTCGGGGCCGGGATTCGATCCTCGGTCCCCGGGGCTGCAAAGTGAGCGCCTAACCCACTGAGCCATCCCGGCTTCCCCTTCTCTGCCCCATTTAAAATACAATTATCTTAAATATTTTCTCTGCATGTGTAGTTATAACTACATCAGACAATATTACAGTTTTTTCCCCTCAACCAAAAAACATAATTTAGAACCTCAAAAGAAGGAAAATGTGTTATATTTCTCATATTTTACTCTTTCCACTAGTGCCTTCCTCACAGTCCAAGATTCCTCTCTCATCATTTCCTTTCTGTCGAGAAAAGTTCCTCAGCCATCCTTTTAGGGTGATATATTGGCAGCATAACCTCTTAGTTTTCCCTTTCTAAGAATGCCTTGATTTGTTTTACTCTTGAAAGACATTTTCATTGGATATAGAATTCTAGGTTGACAGTTTCTTTCTTTCAGAACTTGAAAAACATTGTGTCACTTCCTTCTGGCCTTAGAGTTTTCTTTTTTGTTGTTTGTTTTTGTTTGATTTTTAATGAATTTTAAGAGTTCTTTGTGTATTTTTTTTTAGTTTATTTTATTATTTTTTTGCATTTGATGTCCCCTCCCCATGCTCCCCCAGCCCTCCCCCCATCTCCTCACCCCCACCCCAGGCAACCCCCAAACCACTGACTGTGCCTGTGAGTTTTTGTTTCTTTGTTACTTTCAGTGTTATATTCCACCTATGAGTGAGGTCATATGTTTCTTCTTTCAGTCTGACATTTTTCACTTAATAAGATGTTTTCAAGGTTCATCCATGTTGTCATTCAAATTGTTTTTCCCATGTAGTACAGGTAAGGTGTTTTTTCTTACTGCTTTCAAGATTTCTCCCTTGTCTCTAGTTTTTAGAAGTTTGACTATGGTGTATTTTGAGGTGGATTTCTTTCAGTTGAACTTTTTTGAGGTTGGCTCAGCTTCTTGAATCTGTGGGTTTATAGTATTTCTTGTAGTTGGTTTTTGTGTTTTGTGGGTTTTTTTTTTTAATTTTTTGATTAAATTTGAAAGTTTTCAGTTATTATTTCATCAAGTATATTTCATCTATGCCCTATTTCTCTTCTCATCCCAGGATACCAATAACATGAATGCTAGCTCTTATGTTCTAGTCTCACAGGTCCCAGAATACCACCTCATTACTCAACTACTGGTAGGAGTCCAGGTTCCTCCTTGGCCTCTTAGCACACAGTGGGGGAAGAAAGAGCTTCTTATTACTGCTGAGCTGGGGTAGAATTCCCATTTTCTACTAGGCCTTCCTTATACCACCCTGGCTGGGATGGACAGGAATGCCAAATTATTTCTCACCTGTGGCCCCTACTGACACCTAAGTGATATGACCTTGTTGCCTCTGGCCAGTGGTGAAACTTAGACTCTTCAGTAGGTGTCCTCTAGCACCACCACCGTGGGGAAAGAGAAGAACACCTGGTTGTTGCCACATAAGGATGGAAGTCAAGACTCCCTCTGTGGTCTCCACTAGCACTGCAAGGAATGAGGAGCTCAATTGCTAAGTAGGGATGAAAGTTCCCGCCCCTCCCTGCTTGACATTTGTCTAGCAGGAGATTGGTCTTATGGTCTGATGAGAAGGGAAGTCTAAGTCAGCCTTTGTAGCATGATGGGAGTGAGGCCATGATTTTCTCTGGTATTTGGCTATAGAATAGATGTTACTATGTAAGTTTTCTGTCTTGCTAAGTTGCCTCTTTCCTGTCCTTTGGCTAGAGAAATCGGGCTTTCATTGGGCTATTTTGTTTTTGCTTTTATTTTGTTTTGTTTTGTTTTGTTTTCTGTCTGTACCTTATGGTATTTCTGGGTTTCTAGCTTTTTCAGTCCCAACTCTGGGATATATGAAGCAAAAAGAAAAGACATAGGACTTATCACTGTAGCATTACTCAGGTCCCAGAGTCACTAACTAGTCTGCCTTCTTTTCACCTTTCAGAATCCTCTTATGTTTGTTTATATATAATATTTAGGGTTTTTAATTGTACTTAGTGGGATGAATAGGGAAAAGTATGTCTGTTTTGTCTTCCCAGTAGCAGAAGTCCCTAGTTTATTCTGTTTTTAATTTGGGTGCCTTAGGAAAATGTGAAGAAGCATAAAACATACTCATAATCCTTGTCTTAAATCAAGTCTGATATATAGGATACCAATACTTTTAGAAACACAAATGATGAACCTATAAAAAGTACATAACAGTGGATATCCTATGAAGATGGGTACCAATAAAGGGCAGAAACTATGAAAAAGAGAACAGAAATACAATATTGAAGGTCAACAGCCATCTAATTTTGCTTGCTTCTGAAACCATATTAAGACTACAACAAAGAAATTTATTTATAAAGCATAAACCCATAAGGAGAAGGCTTAATATAATATAGAAGCTGGAAAGTGGAGATGGATTACTGCTAGCTGCCTTAACTAACAAGAAAGCCAAATATCCCAGGCCAAGAAACTCTGATTTACATTAGAGAATTTTTTCAAGTATCAGGCATTAATAGCAATAGGCAATTTGGAGAAGGAGATGAAGGAGGGGTCTAAAATAAAGAGGATAGGTTAAAAGCTTTAAGAAACTGTTAGTAAGTGATTAGATTCCCCACCCACTCCATACCACTGAGCAATGGCAAAAGTAGGGAGGATTATTCTCTGGAAAAGATGAATAACATCTCCAGATTGGATTTTACCAAGCACAATTGAGCATGTGAAATTCGTGCTGAAATTAGGGAAATTTGGTGACTTTAATGCATTCTGAATGCTGAATGCAAAGACAGGCAGAAAATTGAAAGAATCTTCTTTTAGGGCTGTGAGCACCCTAAGCGACCTATAGATACTGATATTGGGGTTCCCTAACAGTTGACCCAGCACAATACCCTACAGTGAAAGCTACTAGTCTAAAGGCCTCAACCATATGTCTAGAACTTGTCATTACCTTTTTAATTTTTCACTCTTAAGAATGAGGAAACACTGGGGAAGCCGGGATGGCTCAGTGGGTTAAGCACTCACTTTGCAGCGCTGGAGACCAGGGATTGAATCCCGGCCCTGGCCCCTGCGGAACCATATGCTGAACTGGGAGCTCCCCCAGTTCAGTTCTCTCTCTGTCTCTGTATCTCTCTCTCTCTCTCTCTCTCTCTCTCTCTCTGTCTCTCTCTCTCTCTCTCTCTGTCTCTCTCTGTCTCTCTCTCTCTCTCTCTCTCTCGTCAAAAATTTTAAAAAATTAAAAAAAAAGAATGAGGAAACAATACCAAACATGTGATGAATGCATCCAATATGAAAGATAGAGGCCAAAACAAATAATACAGGAGAAAAATCAATATAAAGGAAACAATTTATGCATGAAGGAGAAAACTTCAAAAACAACAAACAAAACAAGAATAAATATTTACATCAAAAATAAAAAATAAGAAATAATCCACAAATCAACAGTGGGATCCTATAAAGAAGGAACATTCAGAGAATCCCCTGAAAAAAAGAATAAAATATAAAATGAAAAACTGAAGCAGAAGCCACTGGAATCCCTTCTCCTGAATACACATTGTGATTGCATTATAGTCCATCATCTCCCCCATCCATTTACTAGCAAACATCCACCACAGGAGAGGTATGAAACCCATGATATGGTCTAGACTCTAGAGTAAACAGGACAGCACAAGGCCTCAGGACCCTTAGGCCCACTCACCACCACTGCTGTGGAGAAACAACACAGTGTTTCCCCAAGTCCATGGGCTTCATAGCAGAAAGGGCAGAAGCAGAGACAGACAAAAAGACAGACACATGTACCCTGGGCCATCAGGATGATAAGAAAGAAATGGAGAACAGAAAAGACTGAGCAGAAATATTACTGGGTGAGAATAGAAGTACTGACATAAAAAGGGGGCAGGGGATGCAGAGAAAATGGAAGGGATGAAATCATCAGAAAAATAATTCAAGAAAATATAATTGAAAGACATGAATTATTAGATCAAAAGAACTTATTAGCTTTTCAGTAGTTTCAGAATTCTAGACAGTGAAGATTCCACAAGTTTATACAGTTAGAAGGCAGATATACATACAAAGGATGAGGAATCAGAATGGCTTTGAACTTACCAAAGGAAAACTAGAAACATGAATTATGGAATTCTAACCTAGAATTCTATAGCCAGCCGAACTATTGATAAAATAAGAGGACAAAATACATTTTCATACATTCAAGTTTTAAAAACCTTATATTCTGTAAACTATTGCTTAGGAACCTATTATTGGATTTTTTTTAAACAAAATGGGGTACAAAATACACTCTGTACCTGATAATATATGGGCAGTCTGTCCCCAGAATTGTGTCTGTACTTAGCTTGCATAGACCATGTGCAGATGAAGTTCTTGCTATCTCCTATGTGCTCTGCTACCTGGATAACCAGACATGCATTTCACCCCACAGAAGAATTTTGTTTTGAACTACTGCTGAGAGATGAAGATTGGCCCTGGTAAGTAAGCTTAGAAGCAGAAAAAAGTATCCTCTCTCACTGATCATATTCCTGTTACATCTCAGCACCTGGCTCACACTGTGATCCTGCCAGATGTCTTCACTGTGTTGAGCCCTGTGTTTCCTGGGACTCATTCTTGCTTCCTCCAAATGCAGCTGTGATAAACTCTCTGAAAAACTGAAGACAGATTATGATTCTCTTTACCTAATCTTCTCTGAGAACCTTCATCAAACAGTGGCAATGATTACCCTTCCTATGCACAGCCAGGTTGTGCTTTCCTGATGATATTTTAATTAATTACCTTTTTCATTCATTTATATAATATACTTATAGTTAAAATAACAAAATGTTTGAGAAAAATATATTCTTGTCATTAACCACACTAAAAAACAAAGGAGAGGGGAAGCCGGGATGGCTTAGTGGGTTAAGCGCTCACTTTGCAGCTCTGGGGACCAAGGATCGAATCCCGGCCTGGCCCGTGTGGAACCATATGCTGAACTGGGGAGTTCCCCCAGTTCAGTTCAGTTCTCTCTCTGTCTGTCTCTGTATCTCTCTCTCTCTCTGTCAAAAATTAATAAAAAATAAATAAATAAAACTTAAAAGCAGGCAATCTAGGTTAAAAAAAAAACACGAGAGAAACTACATGATAATAACAATAGATTTAGAGTAAGCAAACCCTTTACAAACTAGTAATAGAACTTCCTTAAGCTGTAAACTCAACAGCCTGTAACACATCTAGTCATGAAATGTTTTTTTAAATTCCCTTTAAAATTAAGAATAAAACCAGGATATTTATTATCACCACTTCTATTCAACATTATACTGGTCGAAGCTCTATCCAACATAGTATTTGCAAATGACATGATCATGTACAGAAAAATCACAATGTATTAAAAACCTAGAAGCAATAAATGTAATTTAGCAGAGTCACGAGACTCAAGTCAGTATTCAAAAATCATATTTTTATGTACTAACAGCAAACAATTGGAAGGTGCAATTTCAAAAATTCAACTTACAGTAACATCAAAAACATCAAATGTTTAGGGGTTAAGTTTAACAAGTATATACAAGACCTATATACTGAAAACTGTGATAAACAGTTTTTATACTGAGAGAAATTAAAGAAGATTCAAATAAATGGAGAGAGGTACCATTTTCATGGATAGAAAACTCAATATTATTACAATGTGAGTTCTTCCCAAGTTGATTTACAGGTTAAATACAATCACAAAATCTCTGCAGCCTTTTTGGTAAAAACTGAGAAACTAATTTTGAAATTTACATGGGAAGGCAATGGATCTAAAATAGCCAAAAATAGTTTTGAAAAAGTATAAAGTTACAGAACTTACACTACTTGATTTTCCTATGCCATGCTAATTAAGATACCGTGGTATTGATGGTAAAAATGAAACATAGATCAATGAAACATCCAAAAACAGACCCACACATCTATACTGATTTGATTTTAAATAAACATTTTAAGATAATTCTGTGGGGAAAAGATAATTTTTTCAACAAATTGTGCTGAACAGCTTGATATTCTTATTTTTAAAATGGACTTAAACTCACACCATTACAAAAATTTACTAGAAATGAACATATCCCTAAATGTAACAGCTTATTAAAAATTATTAAACTTCTGGGGAAGCCAGGATGGCTCAGTGGGTTAGGCGCTTACTTTGCAGTCCCGGGGATCGAGGATCGAATCCTGGCCCTGGCCTGTGCAGACCCATATGCTGAGCTGGGGAGTGCCCCCAATTCAGTTCTCACTGGGGTGAGACCCCGGCCCAGTTCCTGCCCTGTGCAGCCCCTCCCACCTGTGGAATGAAACTATGGAAAAACCAATGATGTGCAACTATGGAGACTGTTCTGGGCCCTCCCCCTTCTCTCTGTCTCTGACTGTATCTCTTTGTCAAAAACAATAAATAAATCTTTAAAAAAAAAATTATTAAACTTCTAGAAAAAAATATAGTAGTCTTTGCAACCTGTGGTTAAGCAAAGAGTTATTACAAAGGACACAAAAAATTGCAAACTATAAAGAAAATATTGATAAATTGAACTTCATCAAAATAAAGTTTTGTTCATCAAAAGACTCAAGAGAATTAAAGGCACATCTCAGACTTAGAGAAAATATTTGCAAAATGTATATCCAACAAGTGATTTATATTTAAGATATATGAAGAACTTATAATGCAATAATAAGGTAAACAGCCATTTTTTTAATGGTCAGAGATTCAACAAACTCTATCAAAGAAGATATATGGTTGGCAAATAAGCATGTGAAAAGATGCTCAGTAATATTTGTCATTAGGGAAATACAAATTAAAACCACAGTGAGATACCACTGCACACTTACTAGAACAACTAAAGTGAAAAAGGCATGTCATACCAAGTGTTGGTGAAGATGTAGAACAAAAAAGTCATAAATTGCTAGAGGGAATGTGAAATGATACGGTCACTTAGGAATACAGTTTAGCATTATCTTAAAAAGTTTAACATTCATCTGCCATACATTTCAGCCATTCCTCTCCTAGGATTTTACCCAAGAGAAATGAAAGCATATGTCCATATAAAGACTTATTTATGAATGTCCATAGCTGCTTTATTTGTTAGAGCAAAAAACTGAAAACATCACAAATGCCCACCAATATTTGGACAGATAAACAAATTGTGGTATAGCCGTGCAGTGGGGTACTACTCAGCAATAAAAGAAAATGAAGTATTGATACACACAACTGCATGGATGAATTTCAAAATAATTATGCCAAGTGAATAAAACCACACAATAAAGAGGATATACTGTATTATTCCATTTATATAACAGTCAAAAAATGTATACTCAGTTTTTGGAGGTGATGGATATGTTTATTATCGTGAGTTGTGGTATTGGTTTTATGGCTATATACCAAAGTACTCATCAAATGTATACTTTAAATATATATAGTTTGTCAGTCAAAACTCACTGAAGCTATAAAAAATATATATTCACATACTGTATGAGGGCTGTCTGGAAAGTAAGTATCCAGCTATGTAAGCATTCTGGTTATATTGACAATGGCTGGGTTTTTTCTGGATAGCTCTCATATATGTATGAGTACATATAGGTATGTGCTTGTGTGTTTGTAGTGTCTATTTAATTTACTATAGTGCCTGACACAGAGTGGCTCAATCAATGTTTACCCTGATCTACCACTCCCCTTGCATTTCACGGGCTGGTAAAGTTATTGTGAGTTTTCAGATTACCTTCTTGATACACTTAACAAAGTCTTAATGTCACGTTCTCTCTCAGTACCTTTTAATGGTTAAATGTAATAGGCAAATATATTAGAGAATTTAATGGATGGGTTTGAATTTAATACTAACAAAAAGTTTCTCTTTTCATGGAAGTGATACTTTTAGCACGGATTATATGACTTGACAAAATTTCATTTTGCTTTTCCTTTTGTTTTTCCCACAGGGTTTATCCATGGCTTAGAGGACTAGGTTATACATCCTTGGGTATATTTTTATTGGGATTTTTATTATGGAACATAGATAACATCTTTTGTGTTTCACTGAGGTAAGGTGTATTTTTCAGTCTTTGAGAAATATTTTTGGAAGCCATCTATTAAGCAGATAGTTTCATAGGCATATAAAATTATTAGTGCCTGGGAGTGAACTTTTGCCATTGTTGAAATTAAAAAGATATGTACAACAGAATAAAGTTAAATTCTGAGAAGATTTGTTTAAATTACCTAAAAATTTAGACCTATAAATGTTTTGTAACATGTGTAGGGATTTTTAATCAAATGTTGACTGGGTCTTTGAAATCTGCCAAATTAGGCTTTACTGAACAAATAAGAATGATTTGTAATAAATATTTGAAATACAGGTACATAATTTTGTACTCTAATATGTTTAATGCTCTTTTCTAAGAAAGGGAAGTGTCCCTTTTACCATCTTGTCAGCAATTAGACATTGACTGGCATTTGGTTCTTGGGTCTCTAGACCCTAGTCTGTCACTAAGACACTATCTTTCTGGGCCTTGATTTCCATAAAAAGCAAGTTAAGTAGGTGAAACTAGTGAGTCCTTCCAACTAAAAGTTCTATGACCTAACAGTTTTATGTAAACACAGGGGACAGAGGAATATATTGAACACTACCCTGCACGATCAGAGAAGCAATCGGCAAAATTCAGAGGGGAAATCTATAGAATGAATGATATATTGCAGAGGGGAAACAAAGGGAGAAGGAACATATAGATTAAAAGGGACTTAAGAGATATATCAACCACATGCAATGTGTTGACCTTTTTTGGATTTTGATTCAAACAAACCAACTGTAAAAAAACCAAAGTTTATGAAATGATTGGAACTTTGGTAATTGAATATTTGATGATATTAAGGTATTGTTACTATTTTAGGTATGAAATGTATTATGGTTATGTTTTAAAGATTTTAATCTTAAAGAGATACATACTGAAATATGCAGAGATAAAACAATACAATATCTGGGGTTTGCTTCAAAATAATATGAGGAGGGGAGAGAAGTGGATGAGGGTATAGAATCAGGGGTGGCGAACCTTTTGGCGATTGAGTGCCAAAGTTTATGAAATAAAAGTATACTCGCTCAACTCGCGTGCCAACCCATCGAGTGAGATAGAGGTATCGATTATTTTTATGTCTATAAGAGGCATAGGATGTTTTTATAACAAAAAAAAACAATAATTCCGCGTGCCGAAATAATTGCTCCGCGTGCCACTTTGGGCACGCGTGCCACAGGTTCGCCACCCCCGATAGATGATACAAGATTGTCCATTAGTTACAATTGTTGAAGCTGCTGGGTAATGGGTATTAGTATTTTGACTACTTTTGTACATGTTTGAAATTGTCCATAATAAAAAGTTAAATTAGCAAATGGAGACTTTAAATGTACATAAACAAGTAACACATCTTGCTTATAAAACTAAGATCTAATTGAGTGGCTCTGAATCAGTAATACTTATCAAAAACCCCATTGGAGATTTTACACTGCAGAGATAAGTCATCTTCCTCTGGACAAGAGCCACTAAAAACACAAAGTAGGATCTTAGAAATAGTAATTGTGTCAAAAATTCATGGGGATATCTGAAAAAATAATTTGGTATTTTGCATTGATTTTTTTCCCCTCTAATAAATGAGAATATTAGTGCATACTTAAAAGATCTAGAATTTTAGACTTGGCTATGCCACTTGCTGAGTGACTTGGACAATTCAATTAATCTCTCTGAAGTTTAGGTTTCTAATCTAAAGGGTGTCCCAAAATTCATGCGAGAAGTAATTTTGATAGAAAACACAGGTTTATAATTAAAAATTGTAAATTTTCATTGCTCAACAATGAAAACGCGTTGTTCTTTCGTCTAGTGCTCCATTTTTAATAACCCTGAACTGTCAGCTGTCACTCTGTCTTTTTTTTTCGTTGGCAACACTTTACCACACAAATGACTTAAAATTCAAATCTTGCGTGAATTTTGGGACACCCTTTATAGAACAAAGCTAATAATAACCGCTTCAGAGATTCACTATGAAGTGAAATGATAGATATAAAAGGACTTTATGGACTGTATGGGGCTCTTCTAAAATGGTGGTTGTATACAGGGCATAGGAAAAGCACACATCCAGTTTCTTAAATGAAAGAAACACTAAGTAGCTAGTGTTTCCCAAAGTATGTTCCAGGAAATACTTGTTCCATAAGGTGTTAATATTTACCTGAAAAAAGGTAAATATTATGTGGATTAGTAGGTTACTTGAAAGAAAAGAAGATAAACCTCTTTAGTTATGGTAGGATTTTTCAAAGCTTTTAATCTGTTAATATGTGTTATAGATCTCCAAGAGGGTAATAAACCATGTACTATTTCCCACATTTATTTTGAACGGTCATTTCTTCATGGAACTTTTGCTAGGAATACTATTCCTCAAAATACACTTTGAAAAACAATACAATAGACTACAGCTGAATTAAGGAAATTAAATAATTGCCATTTTTGAGAATGGCATTTCAAGGCACGCTAAGACTGTCATCATTAGTTTTTAAATGTATATATTTTAAAAAATTAACATGGTGACCTTTTCTCCCCTTTCCACACAGGAATTTTCGGAAGAAGGTGCCACCTATTATAGGTGTTACCACACAATTTCATGCATGGTGGCATATTTTAACTGGCCTTGGTTCTTATCTTCACATCCTGTTCAGGTAGGAAATAGAAACTTTTTAAACTTAGTTTTGGAGTGTTTTTTTCTGTACTCTTTCTTATGTTCCAGCTTTGCCTCTGCCACTGGGTGACCTTAAGCAAGTCCCTACCTTCCTCTCTCTGAAGCTTGGTGTTCTCATTCTTAAAAGTGAGAGAGCCATACTAACTGAACTGACACATTATCTACAGTTTGATGCAAGTAGGATATAAACTTTTTTTAAGTAGGTTATAAATATCTCCATTTTTTGTTTATCAGCATGTCTTTATATGTAGTGAACAAATTTAGGGGGGAAAGATAAACAACCAGATTCCTTGAGTATCTTAAGTCCCCAGCTTAATTTGTCTGCTTTGAAACAAATCGATTGCCACGCCTCTTCCTCTGTTCCCCTAATAAATAATCTGTTGGAGGTCAGCCATTAACAGGAAATATCAGAATTCTTTCTGATTACACTATCCAAATAATACCTCCATATTCCATATCATTCTCTCTCCCCTTATCAGGCCGTATTTTCCATCAAAGCATTTATAATCAGCTATATATTTACTTGTTTGCCTCCCCCAACTAGACTGTAAATTCCTTTTTAGTGTTTCTGCCATTTTTGTTTCACATCCTCCACATCAGCAAAATATTTCCCTTTGACGACTTTCTTCATCTGGGGAAACAAAAAAAAGTTACTCAGGGTGAGATTGGGTAAACAGGGAGGATGGGACACAGGGGTCTTGCTGTTTTTTGGTTATAAACTGCTGAACACTCATTGCGGTGTGGGCAGGTGCATTGCATTGCGCATGTTGTTCATGTAAATCACCCATCATAAAATGGGCAAACACATTTCAGGGTCTCCAAAAAAAATTCACTGAAGCCCAATGCAGCCTCTCACAACAATGCCAACTAGTATACTGATGCAGATGGATTCTTAGGACACTCACCTAGCAAGGGGCCCACCCTCCAGCAGATAATTCCAGTATATTTTGAGTCTCTCCTCCTATATATGTGTATTTATTTTTATGTGTGTGCACATGTGTTGAGTGTGTGTGTAAAACAAATATGGTTAAATGATAACAGTTGGGGATCTGGCAGAAGTGGGTACAAGAATTCTTCATGCCAATCTTACAACTTTCCTGTAGGTTTGAAACTATTTTTAAATTAAAAAAGGGATGGGGGGATAAGGTTAGTCCTCCAGATCATGGTTTTTTTGAGATATTTGTAGTAAATGAGCAAATAGGAAAACCTCTGCAGTGTATGCTTTGGGCTAGTTACAAAGATTATGCTGATAGCACTTCCAATGAGAGCAATATATTTAAGTGTACCAGATCTGTGATGGTGTTTTCATTTGGAGTCCCCCCCGCCCCCCTGCAAATCACATTATTGTTGACATGAGTAGAGAAATCTGATGGAAAAAAATGTCAAAATAACCAACATGAAAATTTTTTAGAATAACTTTGTGTGCCTACCTGAAAATGTTATTGCGTTTAAGGCCCTTGATTTCAAAAGGCTCTATAGAACTTATCTTACCAAATTTATATGGTTGTCTTACAGGGACCTTTTATTTAGAAAATATCTGCATGTTATATTCTATTTCTGCCTACATTATGCACTGCATAATTAGATTTCATTATGATTTTGAAATACTTATATGCCTGTCGAAATAGTAAACTATTTAATTTGTTTTGAATGTTTTACATTGCAATACAATACAGCATTCTAAATTTAGGCAGGAGGGTTTATTATTTGTTTTTGTTTTTATCTTTGTTAGCACACTGTAGAACACAAATGAAATTCTCTTAATTTGTAAGATTATAGTAGGAATTAAATTTTGAAAATGATCATGAGCAATGAAGTTCAATCCTTATAGGTATGTACTTTTTTTACAAATAGTCCATTTATGATGACTTCTTATTGTGTTGAAATTGCTTTAATTGCCAATCACTGTGGTAGCCAAATACTTACTTGAGGAGCGAAGATTTTCAAGCAAGAATGCACTTGATGCAACATACCAATCTGCCTTCTATTTTTGTAAATTATTTAGTCTCTTTACTGTTTTTGATTCAGTCAAATCAGCTCAGTTTTCACATCAAAGCAGAATTCTATCTTGTATGTATGATTTTCATTACAAGACCTATGAACTGCTTTTATGCTGAAAATGCTCATTTCCCTGTTCATTTCTTGACACATGAAGAAGGGTTTACTGCTTTTTAAAAACATTTCTGGGGATGCTGGGATAGCTCAGCAGGTTGAGCGCTTGTCTTGCAACCGTGAGTTCCACAGATGTCGAGTCCCAGCCCCAGCCTATGAAAACCCATGTGCTGAACTGTGGCACAACTGGTAACCACCAGGATAGCACGGTGGCAAAGGTTCCCAACTCCCATGTGGGAGGCCTCCAGTTTGGTTTTTGCCCCACAGCCCCACATCCACCTGTGTGGAGTGAAACTATGTTGCAACTAATAATGTACAACTATGGAAACTGCTCTGCCCAGCCCCTCCTTCTCTTTCTCTCACCTTATCTCAAAACAACAAATAAGTAATATTTCTGTAAGGTGGGTTAAAAAAATGTTAACTTCAAATATTGTATGGGTATCATCTTGAACAGGAATAGATTTTGCTTGGTGTCTAGGCACTCTCTTAAGTCAGGCGTGTCCAGCCTTTTGGCTTCCCTGGGCCACATTGGAAGAAGAATTATCCTGGGCCACGCATAAAATACCACCAACACTAACAATAGCTGATGATCCATTGAAGAAAAAAAAAAAGTTTCCGAAGATTCTTTAGTGTTTTAAAAATTTGTGTTGGGCCTCATTCAAAGCCATCCTGGGCCACAGGTTGGACATGGCTGATTAAGGTCTAATGTTGAAATTGTCAAAGAAATGCACTTCAGATTATCAATACACTTAATGTAGATGTGGAAATGATGATTTTTAAAAACAGTGACATACTAAAACTACTTTTTATTTATGTGACTTTGAAATTGACTAGAACGCTTTCCCCATGGATATTATATTAATATTCTAATCATAATTTTAATTCAAGAATATGGTTCTGGGGAAGCCAGGATGGCTCAGTGGGTTAAGTGCTTGCTTTGCAGTGCCAGGGACCGAGGATCGAATCCCGGCCCCAGCCCATGCGGACCCCATGTGCTGAACTGGGGAGTTCCCCCAGTTCAGTTCTCTCTCTCTCTCTCTCTCTCTCTCTATCTCTATCTCTATCTCTCTCTCTCTCTCCTCTCTCTGTCAAAAACAAAAACAAAAACAAAAAAGAATATTGTTCTACCAAAAGAAAAAATTAAAATCTTTATGTTTGGTTTATTGGAATTGGCTATTAAAAAATAAGAAAGGGGGAAGCCGGGATGGCTCAGTGGGTTAAGCGCTCACTTTGCAGCACAGGGGACTGAGGATCAAATTCCGGCCTTGGCCCATGCAGAACCATATGCTGAACTGGGAAATCCCCCAGTTCAGTTCTCTGTCTCTGTATCTGTGTGTGTGTGTGTGTCAAATATAAATAAATTAAAAAATAAATAAATAAATAAATAAATAAATAAAAAGGAAGAGAGAAAATGAGACCTGCTACTTTCCTTTCAAGTATTTCCTGATTTCATATTTGTAAATATAAAGAGGAAATTTAATTATGAAAAAGTTCAAAAGATACACACATGAGGCCTAACAGTTAAGTTCATGGACTTGCCACTGTGCACTTACATTGGCAGCACTGTACAAACAACTCCGTAAAGTTTCATAACCTTGGTATATCGTGTCTCACAGCTGTGTTTGTGTGGACATGTAGTGGTGTCATGCTGAGTGGCGTTCATTTGTTGCATGTTTTTATGCTGTTGTGAGAATGTCAGAGCTTGAATTAGAGCATTGAACAAACATTAAATTTCTTGTTAAACTTGGCAAGAGTGGAAGTGAAATCAGAGACATGTTAGTTCAAGTTGATGGGGATAATGCCATGAAGAAAACGGCAGAGTACAAATGGATTACCATAAACATTTTTCTGGAGGGAGAGAAAACGTCACTGATGAAGAGAGGTCAGAGCAGGCAGTAATGAACAGAACTGATGAAAACATTGCAAAAATTTGTCAAGTTGTGCCTCAGAATTGTTGGATGACTGTGAGAAGCATAGCAGACCAAGGAAGCATCAATAGAGAAACAGGAAAATCTTAACTGAAAATCTTGGCATGAGAAAGGTGTGTGCAGAAATGGTTCAGAAGGAGCTTACTGAGGAACAAAAGCAGAGAATAGTCAAAGTTTACCAAGACCTTTTGGAGAGGCAAGATGATGTTTTGGGCCATGTTATCACTGGTGATAAAACATGGCTGTGCCAGTACAACCCTGAAACAAAGCATCATAAAATGTACAACGGAAGTCAGCCAATTCTCCACAACCAAAAAAGTTCCATCAGTCCAAATCAAGAGGCAAAATGATGTTGCTCGCCTTTTTTTATTTTACAGAGATTATTCATTATGAATTTGTACCAACTAGACAGTCAATCAAGTTGACTATTTAGAAGTGCTGAAAAGGCTGCATGAAAAAATTACATGAAAATGACCCGAACTTTTCGTCAACAACTAAGTCATAGCTCTTGCATCACAACAATGCACCGGCTCACACAGCACTGTCTATGGGGCATGTTTAGCTAGTCAGCAACTAACTGTATTGGAACACCCTCCCTACTCACCTGATCTGGTCTCCAGTGACTTTTTTATTTACCCAAAGATAAGAAAATATTGAAAGGAAGACATTTTGATGACATTCAGGACATCAAGGGTAATATGATAATGGATCTGATGGCCATTTCAGAAAAGAAGTTCCAGAATTGCTTTGAAGAGTGAACTAGGCACTGGCATCAGTGTGTAGCTTCTTAAAGGGAGTGCTTCGAAGGTGACCATAGTGATATTCAGCAATGAGGTGTGTAGCACTTCTAGGATGAGTTGATGAACTTAATTGTCAGAACTCGTATTTTAAAACAATAAGGTATCCTTCATAATACTTGATGTTCCTCTTTATAGTTCTGGTTTTAGGTAAAATATAATAGCATCCGAGCCACATGAAATTATACAAATTCAACTATACATGCTTTTTCACCTTTTTCTTGTTTAAAAGAGAATAATTTTTTATACTATAAAATTGTTTATATATGTGCATAATACACTGTTTATTACTGTTCAAATATATTTAACAAGTGTACTATACATAAAACCATGTATGCTGTATGTTATAGATGGTTTATTGAAATTCTCGGGTAAATTTAACTTTACTTTTGCTATATGAACTAAATATAGAATTCAGTACCTTCAGAAGTGACTCATATTAAAGGATACTATGAAGAAGACTCTGTTACTTTCCTGGTTATTTCATACCTGTATTGTAATCTTGGTAAAGCTGATGTAACCATGTCTAAAATATTTTAAGAGTACTCTTTTTTAATCCTTACTACCGTATATCTTCAAAGATGAAACTGGCAATCATGATATGAATCAGATCAAGCATCAGCGGAATGCTCCCTACTAAACTACAGATATCCTGAGGTCGCAGTGTGAGCATCTTGCCCAGTGTTCTGCACAGAGTAGGCATTCAGAAAACAAAGGCTGTCCCAGTGTCGCTGCTGCTTTGTATGTTCAGAGGCACTGTGGTTAAATTTGTCAGTAAGCATTTTGCATGGATTAAAAATCAGTCTGAAGAGCTTTCTCTTCTTCCTTTTTCTTTCAGTGTATATACAAGAACACTTTACCTGAGATGCAGGCCAAAAGTAAAGGTAAACTCTGTGTGTGTGTGTGCGTGTGCATGTGTGTGTGTGTGCTCTCACACGTGCGCATATGTGCGCGTGTTGGGAGAGGGAGGATATTGGGAGATGGAATGGAGGTAGAAAAAGGGATAGGGTGGAGAGATAGTGGAGTGAGGACAGACTCTGGACCCAGATGCTCTCTTGAATCTCAATTCTTCCACTTACTGCTCTATGACTTTGGGCAAGTCTCTTTAAGCCTTAGTTTCTTCAGCAATAAAATGGAACTGTTAATAGCTATACTGCAAAGTTGTTTTAAGGATCTGAGATGATTTAAATGCCCAGCTCTATTCTTGACAAAGTAGGTGCATAATACATTTAAATAAATATAGTTCCTGAGATTTGGTACAGCCTGGAAAAGAGATGCTGTGCTCAGGATACTACTACAAGGATGATTTCTAGCAAACCTCCAAGCACTGTCTGTAGTCAATGTATGGGTTCTTTTCATTTTTTCAGGTATAACATGGAACAATGTTATCTTCTTTCATTTTGTCCTAACTTGTTTCCAAACAGTTTCTCTTCGGAATCTGGCCAGTGATCCTCTTTGAACCTCTCCGGAAACACTTATGAATTATTCCATACAAAACAAAGCAAAAACACCTACCATTTGGCCAGGCCTAAATGAATAAGGAAATCCTTAAAGATCTACATGTTCGTGACCATCACAGCAAAGGAGTGACTTTCTGACTGATGCTGCCAGCCACGTGGAGAATGAGAATGGGGCTTGTTGGATGTTTAGCTCATGTCTTTATCTCGTGTCTTTATCTCATTTGTCCTCCTTGTCACCCTAAGATACTTAAAAAGAAACAGACATGAGGTGTATATATATACTTGAATGCTAGAAAAGTTGGGCTGTTTTTTTTTTAACAGGTTAACACTTTGTGCTGACCATAGGAAATTAATCCTTTTCCTCTTTTTTGATAAGGGTTGCATGTGAATTATACTTTTTTAAATATTTGATTAAATAATGAAAACAGGCTGGCAAAACCCCATATCCGATGGCCAGCTGTGAGCCAGCACTGAGCTGTGTCAGCCTTGATTTATATTTTTGTCATAGTAACCTCATGGATGGTTTTCCAAGGTTTTAAAAAAAGAGCTATCAGTGGCGTTCTGGTAGTTCTTCACTGTCTGCCTCTGTGCTAGTTGGAGTGTCATCGCAAGCCTAGACCTGCCGCTGTATTCTATACGTGTTACATCCTAGCTCTGGCATGGCTGGGCATGTCTGGGTGTGGCCACAGCCAATCAGAGTAGGTGGATCATCTTGTAAGCTTTATGAAGGCCACAAGGACACCTGTAGAATGTCTCTCCAGCCAGTTAAAAATGGTGGTTCTGTTTCCTTTTATCTTTATAGATTCTTAAGTTGTTACTGTTTTTGTAGCAAGGCAAACATAATTGGTGGTCTGGCCTACCCATATTCTATCCTCCTAGCATAATTCATTTGAAGTTACCAGTGAATGTTGTTATACTCTGACTTTTTAAATTATGCAATATTTTCCAGTTTTCAGAGAGGTCATGGTTATGCCCAGGGAAATGCGTTAGTTAACTAGAGTTAAATGATCAGGATCCTATTTACATAAAGCTTATTAGAATACCTGCTCCTTCATTATTTGAAGGAATAGCTTAAGGGTTAAAAACAGCTCTAACTTACTTGAACTTGTAACAGAACTCGCCAAAATTAAAGTGCTAAAAAGTGGCAGTGAAATCTCGTAAGGCAGCTAGTTGTAATTTGGATTTGAATGTATAACCAATTTTATCCCCAGATTAAATTCTGATCTACAGCTTCAAAAGGGAACCCTTTTTTCTTATGCAAAGGTATTAAACAGTTCTGTCATTTTTCTAGTATTCAGTAAGTAGCCTTAGTACAAATTTAAAACCAATACAGATTTTGTTGTTCTTCACCTACTGGCCTAAGTTTTAGTCCAAGTACTATTTTTCTTACCTTAGCGTGCCAACATGCCATTAGGCAGATCTTTCCACCTACTTTTACGATCCTCCAGCAAGTAAAGTATTTGCCAAAACATAAATCTAAAAGAACTTTGGTTGTGCCTTAGGAAAATATGAAACTAAACAGTTCTAACACACAGCCTGTAAGACTATTCTTTATTTTACCACAAGATTCTGACTTCTGGCCACATTTCATGTGCAGCTACCTAGGCTATCAGACATCTAACATTTTTATTAAGTTCATTTGTTTCACACCATTTTCTTTTGTACTCTTCACTCGAGATACACTTCTGTATAAAGAATCTATATAAAGAAACAAAGGCACAGCCTTCATGATCATGCTGCTAAACATTGGGAGACTGAGGTTCTGCAGTATTAAAGTCAAATTAAGGGTAGAGAGCATGCCCTGACATAGGCCCTTTAGAGCAGTTTGTTGAATGAGCAGTTCAGCCACCACTTGTAAAGTTGTCCAGCACATCACTGAAGAACCGTGGGCACCACTGGGTGATGTGTAACATGGGCCAGTTCTTCAGAGACCATTGTTTCTGTTGTGAAAACAACATGAAAGCTCAGCATAAAACATTTTAGAAGTATTTAGCAGATAGCAGAGACTAAATTCAGGCTCTGTGATTTTCAAATTTGTGCCTCACACATGGCTCTCTTTTAAGCAACCCTAGTATTAACACACAACAGAGTTTGTACCTGTGCCACAGAGTATTGCGGAAATACTGCTGACCTTCAGGATATTGCTAGATCATCTTTATTTCAGTGGCTTTATTTTTTTTCTTCTAGGATTCTGGGTGGGCATTTCAGGGTTGGATTGCTACCATCCTCGCTTCCCTTTACTTTCCTGGAAGACTTGCTGCTAAGTACAGTGTACAAAAAAAACCTGTTTCCTGCTGAGCAAATAATGGTTTGTTTGCATATCACCTGATGTGAAAGGTGCTCATCTGTGAGCCCAGTAGCAAATTATATTTTAGAAAACATTAATACTTTATAAGGATGTGAAAGAAGCATTTTGCTTGCACATTTTAATATCCTTCCTATGCTGCCATTTTCACTCCAGAAAATTGAAAGCAATTCAACTTTTAATTTTTTTTTTATTGTTAAATTTATTGGGGTGACATTGGTTAGTAAAAATTACATAGGTTCCAGGTGTACAATCCTACTTTACATCATCTCTACATTGCTTTATGTGCTCACCACCCAGAGTCATTTCTCTTTCCATCACCACATATTTGATGCCCCCTCCCTACTGCCCCACTCTCCTAACTTTTTCTTTTGGTGAAAGGTGGTTGTGTTAATCTGATTGCTCACTATTCACTCTGTTCCACCTTGGTTCTCTCATGAAACATTGCTACTACATGAAGTGATCTCTTTTATCCTTGTGATACTACTTAAATTGATGACAGGAGAAACATTTGTTTTTGAATAATCTACAAATGAGAACCCCAAATAATGATAATTTGGTTTAGCAGAATTTGATCAAATATATATGGCTTAACCTTACTGCAGAATTTCCAGGACTGTTAAAATCTGGGCTTTCCTTACGCTAAGGGTTTTTCTTATACTAAAGGTAGGAAGTGTGAGTCAAAGAAAATCAAGAAACCAAAAATTTCAGGTACACAATGAATGAAAATCTTTAAATGCTTGAAAAAACTTAAGTTCTGTTTTAATGTGGACAGTGCCCCTAAAGGTATCTAATAATTGAGCCAGTGCCCCTAAAAGTATCTAATAATTTAGTTTAATTCTTTCTTATGCATCCTATGGGTCCCATATTACTTTGCTCTTGGGAAAAAAAAATCATTTGTTGTAGGATTTAACAGTTTTAGCTCCCAATCCAACATTTACATGACAGAAGCAATTCTTTTAACCCCGTGGTTTATGATGAGCCACTGGTAAGCATTTGTGTAAAACTGATGTTTCAAAGAGAAGCATTTGTAATTGGAATTTGCAACTATGTGGTGATTTGCAGATCTACCTCTATCTTACATTTTGCATCGTATCAATGCCATAGTTAGTTTGATCACTTTGTCTTGTTTTTCATTGTATCATACTGCAGCTTATTGCCTATGCTGTAAATCTAGCTTGTCCAGCCTGCAGCCCTTGGCCCATGGTCTTGAATGTGGCCCAACACAAACTCGTAAACTTTCTTAAAACAGTATGAGATTTTTTTTTTTTTTGATGTTTTTCTTTCTTTCTTTCTTTCTTTTAGCTTATCAGCTATTGTTAGTGTTAGTGGATTTTATGTGTGGCCCAAGACAGTTCTTCCACTGTGGTCCAGAGAAGCCAAAAGGTTAGACACCCTGCTGTAAATATTTGGAAACAATAACAAAATTTTGGCTAAAAGTAGTTAAATCCCTTTGGGAAAAGGATTGTGAAATGAAAAAAACAAATGGTCATGACCCATCTGACTGGAAAGATTCAATGCTGGTTTTTAAATTGTTACACATCCTTTAGGATTTAGAATTTTTTTTTTTATTATTTTTTTTAATGTCTAACTGCTATTAGTAGATGGAGAGCAGTTGCTAGTATTGCTAAGGTTTATGTGAGCATGCCGCTGGACTTAACAATCTCTCCTGTTGGAGAAGGAAAACCTTTCCTCTGCTCTCTTAGATTTGGTCATTTGGAGGCCTGACAAAAGACATATTAGCCAGGGAAAAGGCAGATTTTTAGTCACATACGTACATAGGAGCTAGAAAATTGTGACTCAGGAGGCAGAATACATGCCATCTTAAGGGAAGGGAAGGGAGAGAAAAGGCAGAAGGGGAAACAAATGACTTTTAGGAAATAATGGGCCCTTTTAGAAGAATGAATAGATGATATGATGGTGTGACAATGTCTGTTCAGGTGTGGCACCGAAACTCCCAGGGGAGAAGATTTCTGAGCTTTGAGTTCTTTTGGGAGGTTCTGCTTTTCAGCAGATAAAGGGAGTTCAGAAGAAAAGGCTTCTTTCTGCATCTGTTGATCCCCGAATGCTTTTAGCTCAACATAATTTTTATACACAGTGGTATATTCTGGACCCCTTCATTTCCTCTAACACTTCCTAAGTGTCACACACCAGAAGTTGAGTTGGTGACTGTGGAGAGATCTGTTTTAG
>PVKE010010016.1:0-43458 GCA_004027555.1 Craseonycteris thonglongyai | reverse complement strand
GAGGGGAGGTGGGAGAGGGCACCAGCATTATGGACACACTCAATGGTTTGGTGGTTAACTGGAGAGGGGGGAGGAGGGGGGAGGGAGAGTTGTGGGGGGAGGGGGGAATGGGCACCGGATATATGGTGGTGAAGGGGGAGCTGATTCTGGGAGGTGGGCACATAATGCGATACATGGGTGATGTGATATGGACTTGTACATCGGAAAACTATCTAATTGTTACCAACCAATGTCACCCCATTAAATTTAACAATAAAAAACAAAACAAAAATCAAACAAAAAAATAATAATTATGACTGGATGACTTCATTGTAAATTGTTCTGCCCTTAGAGAGGTTCTAAAAACATTGACAACCTCATCCTTTCAAGTGCATGTTAGGTTTAAGCAAAATCCTTAAGCATGGCTCACCAAAGCCAAGGGTCCAGATTTACTCAGTCATTTGCAAAATGATGAACCACTCAAGCAGATGGGAACCAGTGTGGAAATGCATAAATGTTGTCTCCTATCACTGAGTATCTGAGTCCTTTGAAATTCTGAAATTTGTATTTCATTGTTGTTGTTCTTTTAGAAGTTCTAAAATGATAGGTTTCTACTGAAGAGGGAAGTCACTCAGATACTGGTGAAAAAGTAACATTGGTGAGCATCAACTTAGAAAAGATTATGAAGTGGGGATGTCAAGATAACTCAACAGTTGTGCTCTTGCCTCATAGCTGTGAGGTCCAGGGTTCTATTCCCATGCCCCACCTGTGAAACTCCATATGCTGAACTGCAGTGCAACTAGTAAGAGCCAGAATGGTTCAGTGATGAAGGTTCTCGCCTCTCATGCTGTAGACCCCACTTTGGTTTTCACCCTGTGCAGCCCCATATCCACCTGTGTGGAATGAAACCACATCACAACTAATAATGTATGACTATGGAGACCACTCTGGTCTCTCCCCCCCTTCTCTCTCTCTCTCTCTGTCTTTCTCTATCTTTCTCTCTCTCACCTTCTCTCAAACAATAAAATAAATCTTAAAACTTTTTAAAATTATGAGGCATTCTTTGTACAGGCCTGACACTGTTCAGAGCAGGGCTGGGAAGCAGGGGGAAGATGAGGGCTGGAAAGAAGAGAAAAGATGGGCTCCATGTCTCACTGCCTGATCTCTGAAAGCTCCTCCAGTCCCTTTAATGAGAGGTTTTCTCATTTATATAACCAGAATATTAGAAATTCCTGCCCTTATGGAGCTTGCTTCTTCCAACTTTCTACCTACCCTTATGATACTCATTTCATAGATGCATATAATGTGTACAATGTCATTTAGAAGCAGTAAAATACAGACCTTTTTAATTCTTAGGTTGTTTCTTGGGTCACTTATTCATTTAATATTCGTAGAAGTACCTGTGGTGGTGGTAGATACTAGAACAAATGTTTTCAGAATACTAAGATAACTATGACACAGCATTAACCTTGAGGAGCCAGCTCATCGTCTAGTAGAAAGAATGAAAAGGCAGGAGGGAGAGTTATTAAGAACATACAATGATACCTATCACAGAAGTACTCAATAGGGGAGAGTCATATCCTATTAGGAAACAGAGTGATGGCTTCTGCTAGCAGGTGATATTTAAGCTCGATTTTTAAAATGGGTAAACTTTCATAGGGGTAGGAAATCTAAGATTAGAAAATAGCATAAAACACATAATTATAAGAAACACAAAGTATGTTTGGAAAAACGAAGAAAAATAATCATTTGGCTGTTTCAGAGATCAGTGAGGCATACAGGGACATGGCTGCCAAGCCAGACTGGGGCATTGGTTCTTCATTGTGTAAACTTTGGCAGCTCCTGAGAGTTGTGAACACAGAAAGGACATGCTCACATTCAAGATGACAAAGTCAGTGTGACCCAGAGAAGTCAGAGACCAGAGGGAAGGGAAAAGTGTTATTAAGTCCTGGCAATAACAAGCAAGTGATTCAATTCAACAGTAATTGAGTGATTGACTTACTTGCTGGATTCTGAGGAATAAGCTAAGACAAGCTAGAGCTTTCACTGTTAGAGAAAAAAGCCAAGATAAATAACAGAGATTTGATACCAACAAAATTTCCAGACAGCAATAAAGACTCCCAACCTTGTATCTTGAAGAGTGGAGAAAATAGTTCATAGAAAAGAAAAAGAGTATTCTCAAAGGATCCAGAGACCTAAAAATACCATCCAAACTCTAATACAGCAGATTCTAAAGGCACTTGATCTCATAGTGTGAATACCCTGTTCCAGGTACTGTTTCAAATGCTAAGCAAATAAACAAGTTTCTGCTCTAGTGAGTTTACAAGTTAGAAGTGGAAACAAACAATAGGCATATAAGCAAAAAATGATGTAACATATCATGTGGTACTAGGTGGTATGAAAAGAAATTAGAGAGAACAATGTAAATGGGGTCTGGGAAAGCTTTTCTGAAGGTGTGATATTTCATTAGCCAAGGGAGCAAGCTTGCAGGTAGCTAAGAGATATACCCCAGATCAAAGGAACAGCATGTGAGATGAATGTCCCTGGCATGTTGTAGAAAGAGCAAGGAGATTGAGGACTAAGAGCCAGCGAGCAGGGCAAAGAGTATGGTGAGGCAGGAGCTAGAAACCTAGTTATGCAGAGCCTTGTAGGCCAAATGAGGAGTCTGGATTTTATTCTGAGCATGATGGAACCACTGGATAGCTATGGACAAATCGCAGGGATTTGTGACCATTGTGTGTAGTGTTTATGCTATATGCCAACATCTAAATTGATGACTGACACATAGCAGATATTAAGTTGAGTGACTAAATGATCATTTTAGCTGCTGTATAGAGAATAGATTACAGGAGGGCAAGGAATGCAGGAAACTGACTAGGAATCAAATGCAAATGTTGAGAGATCAAGGTGGCTTACAAAAGGGTGGTCATACTGGATGGAGGGAGTGAGAAAAAGGGAGAGCAATTCTGAAAGCTAGATTTGGGTGAAAGGGAGAGAACTCAGGTAACTCGAAAGAATTTGGCCTAAACAACTGGAATGACAGAGTTAGAGGACACTGGAGTGGAAACAGGTTTAGGGAATAATAATTAGGAGGGTGTTGCATACATGAGTTTAAGATTACATGGTATTCAAGAAAAGATGCTGCCAGTGGCATATTCAAGTTTAGGATTCTGGGAATGAGTTAAGACTGGTGAAATAAACTTCGAATCATCAGCACGAAGGCAGTATTTTATATCAACAGCAGAGATATTGGTAAGAAGAGATCTGAGAACCAAGTCCTGCAGAATTCTATGATGTAGAGGTCAAAATTCAGTGGAGGTCAGTAGGGATAAAAATTCAGGAACCAGCAAGAGATCCTAGTAGAGAGGATTCAGAGAGGCAGCAGGAAGACAGGAGAATCTGGTGTTATAGAAGTCAGGAGCTTGAGAAAGAGGGAGTAGTGTGAAATGGCAAGTGCTGCTAAGGATAGAGAACTGACCTTGTACTTGACAATTCAAAGACCACTGGTGATCATCATGGGAGAAGTGAATGGGAGGAATGGTGATAAAAGCCTGGGTAGGGTGTTCTCAGGCAAGGACAGAAGAGGCAGCAGCACAAACTGATGCTGCTCTGGCCTCAGGCTGTATAGCAGGGTTTCTTCCCTCCTCCCCAATTTAAATATAGGTTAAATATATTCTCTAAATCAAAAATTTTGTGATAAAATGTATCTTTACAGGCTGAGATGAAGAGAGTGGGGAAAGCCAGTGTAAACAACTTTTCAAGGAACGTTCCATGACAGGAAACAGAACATCAATGTCGTGGGGTGAGTGTGGAGTCAGGGGATCTGTAAAGTATAATATATTATAGCTCATTTATGTATCAACACTTTCCTTCTTGTCATCCCGTTTACACACAGGTCCTAGGGCTGGTTTTGGTTACACTGGGGAGAGGAATAAGAAATGAGAGCTAAACTCTCAATTTTTTTTTCTGGACTTGAAAAAAACTTACTTTTACAAAAACAACTTGTGCTAAAAAAAAGAGGGAAAATGGTTAATTAAGTAGTATTAAGTTTTGGTGCTAAAAGAAAGTTGAATAAAAATAAAGAAAAAGAGAGGTCTTTTGAATGATAAAAATCTATTGATGTGTCCTGCAGTTATTTCGTTGGTCAGTATATTATAGGAAGAAAAGTGATGAATGGCTGATGGGTTCCATTTGCTTCCATACTGACAGCAGGCAAGCAAGGTCTGTGCTTAATTCTAATCTCACCATCTTTTTTTTTTTTTTCCTACCCTATTAACCTGAATTACAATGCTGTGCAGAATTGATATTTCTGTTTCTCAACTGCTTTGAATTAAACCCTAAAAGCAAAAGCAGGGAGCATTTGTGCAAGTTAAATTGGTGTCAGTTTAAGGACAAAGTGATTAAATTACAATTCCTGGCCATGGATGGGAATTTTGGTCTTTTTCTTTTCCCTTTAACACACATGATATTTTCCCTGACATCTGTGTAATACAAATAGATCTAGACAGTGTGAAAAGAAAAATCTGTTATACTAAATATATAAAAAATCCCAAATGAAACATTTTTCATCATGGGCACAAATCAATCATTTTTTGGCTCTCCTTACCTTCCCTTACCCCCAAACTGGCTTTACATCCTCCACTGAATTCTCCAAAAAAATACTGCAATGCAATAGATGCCTGATAACACCAAAAGAACCTGTCTGTACACTATATCCTTATTATTCAATCCTCTATGTGCTATAAGCTTTGGACCAAAAATCAGGGAAAGTGTGGTTTCTGAAATAATAATATGAACTGTACATGTCACTTGTTACCATGGAAATCCAGACTTGTTTTTCCACTGACCTGGGAGCTTAGTGGTCTTTGCAATATCTTTCCCAAAAGCAGCATCTACCACTTATTTTCTCTACAGTTCCCATATCGCAGAACATGACAACCACTTGCCAATACCCACATACCCATATATTGAAATATGGGATATATAAATCACCTATATTCTGCTTTGTTTCCCAAAGTATTTAAAGGAACTTTAAGATATAAATATCTGGTGGTCAGAGTTCATGAGAAATACATGTCTACTATAAACAAAATCAACAGATTATTAACCAGCATGCCTCTAAACCTTATATATAAACTTGAGAAGCAATGCTCGTGAATAAAGTAGAGAAGGTTGAGACAAATAGAAATGTTATGAGGCTCTGTCTACTGCATTTGGTGGGGCAGGGTAGAGGTGGGTAGGCAGGGATTCTAGTGGCATACATTTATGGATGTGACAGGAGATCAATAAAGCTAACAAAAGGGCAAAAACCAAAAAGAGCAAAATGAGGAAGGAAAAAGAAATGGGAAGGGACATTGCTGAATGAATTTCAGGGAACACTTTTTACTGCAATTTATTCAACTATGAAGCACACTCGTGGTGAAAATAAAAATGCTTTCCTATAGGTCTTGGAGGTTTGTCTATCAAACCCTAAAATTCCAAATATTTTATATAAAAGTTGAAGATTGTATGCTTTTTGAAACAGGAAATGTGACAAACCTTTCCCTTTGATATAGTAAATCTAGTTTTATAAATAAGAAAAAATCACTAAATTTATAGAGAATAGCATTAACAGAAGACTCAAAGTGATTATTAGATAATCCAGGGGCTGACACACAGAACCTTAAGTAGTTTTACTAGATAGATAGATTATAGCTATAGATTAGATAGATAGATAGATAGATAGATAGATATAGCAATAGCTGAGAGATATAAATAAATGATACATACATACAGATGATATAGATATATAGATGATATATATATAGATGATAGATATATAAATATTGATATAAACATTGACATATATATGTAGTCAAGTTAAATTATCACTAATATTTTTTGCCTTCCAATTGGCTCAGTTGAACCAATAAAAACAATCACAAAATCAGAGTGTTAAAAGTGACCTTTGGGATTACCTGGTTCAACTCCCTACTTTTAAAGAAGAAACTAAACCTTAAAGAGAAAACGTGACTTGAAAAAAGCTATGTTGAACCTTTCAGACTGTTTTCCTTACAAGGCCATGACCATCAACACACCTAGAGTTGCATTTCAGAAAGGGCACATGGGTACTGAACTGCCTTGTATCCTAATGGTCATCTGTCCTGTTTTTTAATATGGGAAAAAAGAAGGTGATGGGAAAGAAGCAAAGACCATTCTATCTGTAAGTCATGCCTGTTAGCACAGAAATCTGTCTGTTGGGCGATTCTGTCAGAATGGGTTGGCCAGAAATGATGGTTGTCTCTGGACAAACTGCTGGGTTGTTTCAGAAGCATTTAGAGAGGAGGATGGAGAAAGGCAGTCATTATTTCTGTCTAAGTGCAGGTTAGAGGACAGAGTGTTTGGGCCAAATGCATTTCCTTCTAAGGCCACAGCAAGACAGAACAGAGCGGCTCTCAGATCAGTTTTGTCAGAATGGACAATGTAAGTCACTTGAGTAAAAAATAAAGGATCGAACCCTGCAGCATTTAAACTTGCAGTCTACCTCATTGTCTACAGAAGGCAGAGTGCATCCTTTCTCAGAGGCAGGGTAGTGGAAGGTCTGGATTTGAGTCCTCGCTTCTCAGTTCTCCTCAGCATCTTACATAACCTCTCCAACTTGCCCATCTGACTCACCAAGGGAAGAATTCCCAACTACTTCTTGCCTAAACAAGTATATGGCATTTTTATGACCTGAAATCAACTCAACCTTCCTGAGAACATACCACAGACCATGGACTGGGCAAAGTTTAAGGTGCTGGAGAGATGAAAGACAAATTTAACAATGTTCTTATCCTCAAGACACTCATATTGTATGTAAGACAAGAGGGCTGCAACCCATTCACAATTCATATAACTGCAGTATGATAAATGCTTCCTTAGGGGTATGGCATAAAGTGTTGTGGGAAAATAATGAAGTGATTCGTTATCCTGGCAGGTACTGTTATTCTATAAGTTATATTGATTATAACTTAAAAACAAACAAAAAACAAGCTAGCACATTACTGTGAAAAATTGTATAGATAAGCATTAACCAATGATCAAATATCTCACTATTCCTATTCCTAAATTGTACAAATTACTATAAGCACATGAAAACACTTTGCTTGCCTATGTAGAATAGTTATTGTCTCACTCATTTTTATAACAAGCAACAGTGCTAGCAAGTTTTATAAGCAATACCAAATTCTATCAGGGAAAGGAAGTCAGTCACTATTGCCAATTGCTGTGTAGGATGAAATAGCCACCTGAGTCTTTAACTCAAAATGAACATAAATCATTGAAAAATCAGCTATATTCTTGACTACGCACCAAAAAATGGGGCTGGGATAAGTAACTACTCCACAAATAAAAACAAAACCTGTTATTCTATTAATTCAACATTTTTCTCTCTCCCTCACCCCTCACAAAATGTTTTGTTACAGTAAAAAAAAAAAAAAAAGACCTCTTTGGGTTGTTGGCTAATTTAATTTGTGACAAAAATGCGGATACTGGGGTTAAAAAGATAGCACGTATAAAAATAAGCCATGAACTCTAGAAGTAGTCTCTGGTTTGCTTATATTGTTTAGGCTATAATCATTTGCTTTGTTAAACTGGGTAACTTTTCTTACTCTTCTACCATTAGCACACAATGTTGGAACTGGACAGAACCACAGAAATCAGCTAGGCCAACATACTCACTTTACAGATAAGGAAAGGACGATGGGCTGAAGCTTGCCTTCCCATAATCACATCTGGTGTTTCAGCATTTCCTATATTAATAGTTATATCCAATACAAGCATCACAGAAGGTAAAGCTCAAAGTGATCTTTCAAAACAGCCATCGTTAGAAGACAGAAATGGAAAAGGAATCAAATGATGCTATGCAAACAGATCACAGCAGCTGCAGTTCCATACTGATGCACTGACAGGCTGCCCTGGCTCAGGATGTGATCTCCCTACCAAGTCAATAATGTCAATATCTGGACAAACTGAGGCAATCTGCCCTCATGAAATAACTACCCCAGACAAACAAAGAACTGCTATTGCACGAAGCTGCCAAACTGTACTAGACTTGGATTCCAAAATTAGTCAGAACATGGTTTACTAAATTACACACTCTGAAGTTCCTATGAATTAAAATAATGCTGTTTTTCCAATGCAACGTTCCAGAAGAGGTAACAAACAGAAATAAGGAGCACCAAGGAATTCAACCACACTCTATGTACCTACCACACAAGAATACACATCATACCAGGGTATGTATGTGCACTCTAATCTCTTCTTAATGGATAACACATTTTCAAAATGAATCCCCAGTATAAAACGAATTACCGTAATAATCAAAGCTGAAGAGAGTCCAATGATGAGAAACGCAGATCTGGCCACCTGCTTTGAATCTCCTTTTGACAATGACGCTGCTGGGGTCTTTAAAGGTTGGCCTTTTTAGGTAGGGCATCTGCCCTCCTAAATAGCGCTTAAATCCCAGGGGAGGAGAGAAGATGCCTTCCTTAGTCTTTGAACTGTGCTTATCTTCTTCTAGCCATTTCGGCTGAAGACAGCATTGCCATATTTTTAGAGAAAAAATAAAAACAAGGAGGGAATTGCACCACTGCAGATCCCAAGAAAAGTAAGAACAAAACTACAGCAACGTCAAATAATATCTTCAGCAACTAGGAAAATCCCCACATGCTATCTGGTGACTGGGGCACGCTGTGCCCGGAACCACAGGGAGGCGGCATCTCTGCAGCCTGTATCCCTGCCAACTCCCTCCGTGCGTCCCCCCTCCCACTCCTCACCCGCCACGCGCTAACGTTCGGAAGGAAAGTTGTGCTCAGCCTCTGTAAACAAGACAGACAGGCAGGCACCGCAAATGGGCCGAAGTGGCTGGGACATCAAAGCCACAGAGCAAGCAGGAGGAGGTTGAAAGGAGGGGCCCCATTGTTTGAGCCCCCGTGTTTTGCTGCATTTCCTCAGCCCAGGAATGTAGGGATGGAAGGAAGCGCACCTCCAGCCAAAAATGAACCAATATGCGTTTTCCCCAGCGGCGTCCTCTCAGCCTGTATGCAGGTCACAAAGGATAGGCGACAGGACAGGCTGCTCCCGCTAAAATTCAGTTGGAAGGCTCGCGAGCGCAGAGCGGCGCACCCGGCACCGTACTGGGATGCGCTGGAGGAGCGCGCACACGGCGCATCTCCGCGCCCGCCACCACCCAGGGAAGCAAGAGCCGGATCTGCCACGCGCCTCCGGAGCGAGCACCCGCGAGCTCGTGCGGGGGCTGAGGGAGCTCGCTCCACTAGCCGTGCGCGTTGCTTGGGATACGGTTATCTAAGGCAAAACTCAGATCCAGAGCTTTGGTTCACAAGGGGTGGGTGAGGGCTGTGGGCTGGGAAGGGGGATTACGTAGGTGTCTCTGCCCCCTCCCCTGTCACCTCTTCGTCACTGGATGGGCGCCGGGGGCGGGGGAGGCGCTGCGAACCCTCTTGGGGGCTTCTTTGTTTCTCTCTGTGCTCACTGAAGGGCCGTCATGCCTGCTGTACCCGAGCCGAAGTCGCCATCGGGGATGCCTCCCCGGCCCTGGCGGCCAGGAGCCCCAGGCCGACAATTGAACATCGCGTGAGAAGCAAGAGGGTGGAGAGCAGGGTGGGTCCCCGACCCTGAGAAGGGAGGGCGCTGCCGGGGCCATGAGAGAAGCGGGGAAGCCGCCCAGAGAAGGGAAGGGGAAGGGAAGGCAGTCAGAGTCCCCGTAAAGCGTCCGCTTACCTTGGCTGCCTCAGCCTGGGCACAGATCATGCTCCTGTCAGCGCGCAGATTAGAGCCAGTGGCAGGTGGCAAGTGCACGTGCCCTATAGGGTGCGCCAGGCGCCGGAGAGCTGCGAGGGGGACCAGGGCGCCCAGTCGTTCTCGTCGCGTGCTGGGTGTCCCGGGCAAGCGGTGGCCACCGCGACTGCGAAGGGGCGCACGCCACTAGGTGAGTGTGTGCGCCAAGAGAAGGCCGGCAGGGTCAGAGACGAACCGTATTTCGGCTGCAACAAAAGAGCTTGATTCACGGTAACGCAGCACACTTCGTCGCTTTATCCGCCCGTCCTCATCCCCTCCCCCCTAGCCTGCTCCTCTGTGGGTACCAGACTCCCGAACCAACCACAGGCGCGCTCGCTCTCTACAGCACGGCCCCGCCCTGCAGCCTCCGCGCAGTCCCCTCCCCGCCCCCACCGTAAATATAATACATTGATTCTTGGAACCAGCCCCATCCTTCCGACACCCAGCGTGAGTACTGGGCATATCTCACGCCAGCTCCGCCGGCCCTTTGGTCCTTTTGTGTATGTACGAACAGCGTGTTCACAAAGGATGTGATACAGACACCCCAGCATCACTCTGTGGCAGGTGTTCTAGTGCCTCTGTTGTACACACTTTACCTACCTACCTCATATACAGTTATGAGCACTCACAGACACATGTCTAGGAACCGTTCAGTATTTGCACCGCAAACACACAAAACAAACATTGTAATTACAAATGCAAAGGATGAAAAGCCTCCCCAGAATATCCCTCTTTGGACAAGTCTAGCTTTCAAACTAGGTTTCATACCAAACTGAGAACTGAAATGCTGGTCACTGTTGGTTACTAGCTGCTCTCTCTCTCTCTCTCTCTCTCTCTCTCTCTCTCTCCCATATATATATATATATATATATATATATATATATATATATATATATATATATATATATATATATGCATTTAGTCTGTACTTGGCCTGTATTTGTTCATATAAGATGCCGTGGTTTTCGGCAAATCTCCATAGTCTGTGATTCCGTGACCTAACTATTTTTCACAATGCTTATTTATTTTTTCCCATTTTCCTGTCCAGCACCCCCTACATTAGAAGTTTTTCACACCCTGAGAAATCTTTCCTATATCCCAAACATCAATCCTCCTCTAGGATAAACAGAAGGTTGTCCCTGACTTCAGACTCCTTATTGAAGACCAGAGCACAGATTTTCCAAAACTATGGTTCCTCCTCCCCCTCGGACCCCCAAACACTAACATGGGCTGCTTCCCAGGGGATCTTATTTCACTGACCAGCCTCTTGGCATTGATTTCACTCTCACAACCAGAATTTTCCAGAAGTAGAAAACTTGGAAGATGTGAAGGCAGTTCACCAGCTATATACGGTATCCTTTTTTTCCCAGGAGATACACATCATTGGGCTTTCCCTTCACTCATTCCACAGAGGGTGGAGGTGCCCAGGCCTCTACCTTTCCTGACAGATACCTCTGTTCCGGTCACCTTTAGCTCTGCAGGTCCAAACTCAAAGTGGACCATTTTTCAAACCTCAGCTAAGAACACATGCAGAAAGCTGGGCACATGTTTCTCTGGGAGATTTTATACTCCGATTAGTATTCTTCATACTCATATACTATTAATATATGAAGAAAGCCCTCCAAGAACAGACTGCAGCAGGCTGTATCTATAAAGAGCTACATCAACAAACCATGTAAAGTTTCTCACCAGAGACTTGAGCAAAACAAAACCTCTGCCACAGACCAGCATCCATAATTTCTAAATTGGCACAGTATCGGGGAAGCCGGGGTGGCTCAGCAGGTTAAGCACTAGCTTTGCAGCCTCGGGGACCGAGGATTAAATCCAGAAGATCAAATCCTGGCCCCAGCCTGTGCAGACCTATGTGCTGAACTGGGATGTATCTCCCATGCCGGAGGCCACCAGGCCAGTTGCCGCTCTGCATGGCCCCAGCCGACCTGTGTGGAATGGAACCAATATCGCAAACTGATGACATACAACTATGGAGACTGCTCTGGACCGCCCCCTTCTTTCTGTCTCTCTCTGTCTCTATCTCTCTGTCTCTGTCAAAAACAATAAAATAAATCTTTTAATTGACACAATATCACCAGACCACAGTAAAGGATCATTCCTACTCTCAATTCATTGCCAGGATGTTTACCTCATTATTTTCAGTGATGAAGTATCAATTTGTTCTATCATGGAAATAACTTGATAAGCTAATATCTCATAAACATTATTGGTGTATCAATCCTAAGGTGGGTTTTATTTTCCCCTGGAGAGTTTTTTTGTTTGTTTGTTTGTTTTTTTAATACTGAAGGCAAAAGATATGAAGGCAGAAGTACAGTTTCACATTTTAACATGTTAAATAGATAAAGAAACTCCTAGTAAAGCATCTTCTACATACTCAATGTAGAAGTGCTGTGGCAACACATATACTCGCTTATTGTTTTGTTTATTCCTCACACTTACATTGTCTTAAGTATTCCTCTCAGTCCTGTCACAGTATGGGTAGCATTATTTGATTTTACAGAGGAGAAAACTAAGGCTACTTAGGGTTCTATAATTACCTTAAGATTTCATTACCAGTAGAAAACCTCATAACTAGAGGTAACTGACTTCAACTGCCCTAACCTTAAAACAAGGTGCATTTGGTAGAGAAATAAAAAGACTTGTCATGAATTTTAAAGCCATCCATGTCATATAAATCATATTTATCAAGTTCTAAATATACTTCAAACATTGTTATAAACACAATAATAACTCACAGTTCCAATGCCTCCAACAATACTAATCTTATATAATGGAAAAAGATGAAGAAAGCATTTTGAGAAGCATATATGCATGCTAAGTATTAGCATAATGCTGATGCAACCTTATTTCTACCATTTGCAACTCAGGGTCTGGTAAGATGCAAGAAGGGGCTGACACGCTTGTTCACCTCAGGCCATGTGTCGATCAAGACAAACAGAACACTCTTTCCAAGTGATACCTACAATGTTGAGAAAGCTATGATGTGGACTAACCAGGGACTTCACTTTTGGGAAGAGACCTTCTGTAGGGTCAGAAGTGAGTGCCTCATAGCTAAGGACTGAGTTGTTGTGGCTAAGCTCAGAGTGTCGAGTTTGACATAGTCTCTCTCTGCAGGCCAAATTGTAGCCAGTGATACAGAATTATCATTGAGGACAGCTTGGGTCCTAAGGCTTAGGATAATAACTCAGAAGCCAGAGTGTCTAACGTTGATCAGCTGAGCAAGTTACCTAGAGAAACCAGGACTTCATCTGATGAGGGGAAAAGGATTTTAACTTTGAGGAGTAAGAATATCTCAAGTATAGGCTGTGCTAACAAGAAAAAACATAGGACTTTTCTATATGAATTTATTCACTCATTCAACAATTTTTTAAAGATTTATTTTATTGTGTTTGACAGGGATGGAGACAGAAAGAGACAGAGAGAAGTGGGAGGCCCCAGAGCAGTCTCCATAGTTATACATCAGTTCTTTGACATGGTTTTTGTTCCACACAGGTGGATGGGGGCTGAGCAGGGCAAGAACTGGGATAGGGGCCTCCCGCGTGGGAGGCATGCCCCCTCAAACCAGGGGCCGAACCGGAGTGCGAGAACTGAACTGGGGGTCTCCAACATGGGAAGAACACCCCAGTTCAGCATATGGGTCCACACGGGCCAGAGCTGGGATTCAATCCTCTGTCCCCAGGGCTGCAAAGTGAGTGCTTAACCTGCCGAGCCATCCTGGCTTCCCCAACGATTTTTTAAATGTGTTAATTTCTGGGCATATAACCTTGAAGAACAGTCTCTAACTTTATGGAAATCAGAACTGAGAATACTAAAACCTAATTAAACAAGTTAGCACTATATATTTCACAGATTAGGTGGCAGGTAAAAATGGAGGGCACATCATGACACATTAAAAAAAAAAAAAAACTAATTTAGACCCAGGTGGGAGGAATGAGGGTGGAGGTAGAAGAGCAGATTTTTGGAATTAATGGTGCCCAAATTGAGTCTTAAAGGATCAATAGAAATTGGAAGATAAAGAGAGTAAAGGAAGGGCATTCCAGATTAACATGATAAGGTCAGAAGATATGCAGAGAACTGTATGGCATAGTCAAGAAAATTTTAGTCTGATTGAAATGCAGACAATGCATAAGTGTATAGTAGTGTCTTATGTAGTTTTAATTTACATTTTCCTAATGACTAGTGAGGGTGAGCATCTTCTTATGTGCTTATTTCCCTTTTTAAAAAAAAAAATTTTTATTTATTTATTTATTTTATTTTATTGTTTTTGACAGAGAGAGAGGAGAGAGATACAGAGACAGAGAGAGAACTGAACTGGGGGAACTCCTCAGTTCAGCACATGGGTCCGCATGGGGCGGGGCCGGGATTTGATCCTCGGTCCCTGGTGCTACAAAGTGAGCACTTAACCCACTGAGCCATTCCAGCTTCCCCCCCCCCATTTTTAATAATGTATCTGTTCAAAGATTTTGTTCATTTTTTATAATTTAATGAGGTGATATTGGTTAGAAAAAATACATGGGTTCCAGGTATACAATTCTACAATACATTGTTTACATGTTGTATTATAAGCTCACCACCTGGGTCATTTTTTTCCCCCATCACCATATAAATGAATTCCCTTTCCTCTTCCCCCACACCTCTTCTCTCACCTTCTGGTAACCACTAAACTATTATTTGTTTCCATGAGTATTTTTGTTGTTTTTTTGTTTTGATTATTCATTTATTCTGTTCTTTAGATTTCACATATAAGTGAAATCACATGGTATTTTTATTTCTCTGTCTGACTTCTTTTGCTTAGCATGGTATCTTCTAGTTCCATCCAGGCTGTTGCAAAAGGTACGATCTTATTCTTCTTTACGGCCACATAATGCTCCATTGTGTAAATGTACCACAGCTTTTTATTTTCATGGGCATTTACATTGTTTCCATATCTTGGCTATTGTGAATAATGATGCAATGAACATAGGGGTACATATGTTTTTTTTGTTTGTTTGTTTTTAAATTAGTGTTTTGGAATTCTTTGGATAAATACCCAGGAGTGGAATTGCTGGGTCATAGGTTGATTCCATTTTTAATTTTTTGAGGAACTTTCATACTGTTTTCCATTATGGCTGGACCAATTTGCAAACCCACCAATTGTGTGGCAGGGTTCCCTTTTCCTGGTCAACTCTTGCTTTTAGGTCAATTTATTGATGATAACTATCTAACAGAAATGAGATGGTATTATTTTGTTGTGGTATTTACTTGCATTTCTTGGATAATTAGTGTTGTGGAGCATCTTTTCATGTGTCTATTAGCCATCTGTATGTCCTCTTTGGAGAAAAGTCTGTTTAGGTCTTCTGTCCACTTTTTATTTGCATTGTTTGTTGTTTGTTTGTTTTCTGTGTGTGTGTTGAGTTGTATTAGTTTCTTATAAATTTTGAATATTAACCCTTCATTGGATGCCTCTTTGGTGAATATCCTCTCCAATTCTGTAGGATGTTTGTCTTTTGTTGATGGTTTCTTTTGCTGTAAAATTTTTTTTAGTCTATTAGAGTCTTACTTGCTTATTTTTTTTCTTTTGCTTCCCTTGCCTGAGGAAATATATCATTGAAGCTATTACTAAGGGTAATTCTGAGAAGTTACTTCCTATATTTTTCTCTAGGAGTTTTATGGTTTGGGGCCTTATATTTAAGTTTTTAATCCATTAAAAAAATTTTATTTTTAATTCAGTGTAAAAAACTTTCTTGTTTTTGTTTTTTGTTTTTTTGCATGTATCTGTTCAGTTTTTCCAGCATCATTTGTTGAATAGGCTGTCTTACTTAAATGTAAATTGTTGCTTCCTTTGTCAGATTAATTGGCCATGTAAACCAGGGTTTATTTCTGGTCTTTCTGTTCTGTTCTTTTGATCTATATGTCTGTTTTTATGCCAATAGTATGGTGTTTTGATAACTTTGGTCTTGTAGTATAATTTGATATCTGGTAGTGTGATTCCTCTTTGTTCTTTCTCAGGGTTGCTGTGGCTATTCTAGGTTTTTTATGGTTTCATTGAAGAATATCATTGGTATTTTGATAGGAATTTCATTGAATTTATAAGTTGCTTTGAGCAGTATGGCCATTTTAATTATATTAATTCTTCTTATCCATGAGCATCAAATTTGTTTTCATTTATCTTTGATTTCTCCCTTCGATGTCTTATAACTTTCTGAGTACAAATCTTTTACTTCCTTGGTTAAATTTATTCCTAAATTGATGCAATTGTAAATGAGACTGTTCCTTTATCTCTCTTTCTGCTAGTTTGTTATTGGTATATAAGAATACAATCTATTTCTGGATATTCATTTTGTATCTTGCTACTTTACTAATTTCCTCTACCAGTTCCTATAATTTTGAAGTCAAATTTTTGTAGGTCTGTATATATAGTATTATGTCATCTGCAAAAAAGGACAGCTTTACTTCTCTTTATATTAGGATGCCTTTCATTTGTTTTTCTTGTCTGATTGCTGTGGCTAGGACTTCCAGCACTATGTTGAATAAGGGTGGTGGCACTGGGCATCCTTGCCTTGTTTCTGATCTTAAGGGAAATGCTTTCAGTTTTTCCCCATTGAGTATGATATTAGCTGTGGGCGGGGTCCTTGCAGAGCAAGAACTGGGCTGGGGGCCTCCCCTGTGGGAGGCAAGCCCCCTCAAGCCAGGGGCCAAACTGAGGGGGGGCTAGAACAAAACTAGGGAGCTGGGGGCCTCCTGCATGGGAAGCACACCTCAGTTCAGCATATGGGTCCGAACAGGCCAGGATTCAATCCTCAGTCCCCGGGGCTGCAAAGTGAGCATTTAACTCTCTGAGCCATCCTGGCTTCCCCTAATCATTCTTTCTAATCAACAATAGATGGAATTTAGACTGCAGTGGCCCCTGCCCACTGTATTAGATGATTGCTTTGAAATTGGAATCCCTCTTCTGTTTGGTGATTATATTAATTATCTTTTCCAGGCCATCTTGAAACTAGCTCCTGGGCAAATAGTGTCCTGGGGATAACCAATTAAGCCAGGGAGCAGGCCACCAACCCTGAGGGGCTAAGATGAGTTTTTCCTCACATGGTCATTCTGTATCTATGGTTCTGGGGTCTGCTTTACAAACTGATGCTTTTAATGACAACTAATCCAATCTATCTCTCCTGGCTTAGGAACACTGGGAAATAGCTCATATTCCACCAAGAGTTCTAATCTACCTTATTCAAAAAATGGAATGTTACCTTCCAGATGAACCCTGAGACCCTTCCCCTTTTAACCTAGTTAGGGTGAGAGCTTCATGACTCCCCAATAGGCAGAGATAACAACCATTCTCAGTAGAAAGTAGGTATGAAAGAAGAGACCTTCATCCCCTCAATTTCCCATAGAGTTTTAAAGGGGTTACGTCTCTCAAAGTAAAGGCTAAGTAGGCATCTAGAATTAGAGGGATCTTTGTATCCCTGCCCACAGAGTCCACATTGTCAGGATAGTTACCACCCTGCTCTCAAGAGACCCTGCCCCAGATTAAACAACCACAGGAGAGGAAGTTTTAGGGCACAGAAATGCCCACTGGTTTGGACCAGTTGCTAGGACCTGCAAGAGTCCTAAGAAACTTCGTTTCACCTAGGGCTCACTGTACCATCATTGTAACATCACACATTTACCTGGAAGTTCATTAACATTATTATAACAGACTGAATTCTGGGAAGGAACATGTGCAGTTTAAAAAGTGATGTAATGCAGCTTCTGTCAATCAAGACTGTCAATCAAAAGACCCCACACCCAAAAGGGTATTCTTTTTTTGAAGGAAAAAGATAAAAGAAAAACCTTGTAATCAACCTTTTTGAGCCACCTCCTCTCACTCCAGGCCCGCTTCCACTTCTTGGAAGTGTACTGTCATCCCTACTCAGCCACTTGTAATCAGCATTTTGAGCCACTCTCTAGCTTGAGGCCCGCTTCCACATCTTGGAAATGTACCTTCTCTACTTTTACTCTCAATAAACTTCTCTTTCACCACTGTGTTTTGACATCTTGCTCAATTCTTTGTTCGATATGCCAAGGACCTGGACATAGTGCCAAGGTAGACACCATTCCCTGGGAACAGCTGCTTCCATAAAAGTCTGCAAGAACATCTTCCCCCTCCTCCTCACACTAGTTGGGTAGGGCCTATGGCTCACCCAACAGGAGTTGGACCAGCCAAATCTCCAGTGTGCTTGGGTACACTTTGAAAGAGAAAAAAATAATAAACAGAATGATAATATTAATAAAAAATACAGTAAAGTAACAAATAGATAAATAAAATAAAAATATAAAAGTATACAAAAATAAAGATTAAGAAAGAATAATAAAGAAAGTTACAGTAAAGGAAAAAAACAAGTAAAAATTTTTTTTTTAAAGATAAAGGGTCTTGAGCCAAGTGGCTTTTTACTAGTATCTGATTTTTAACTGTGTGAGGGGTGTGGCAGAGCATCAATGGACTCCCCTCAGGGAGCCACAGAAAGCTTTTCTTGCCTAGGATAAAAGAAAAAACAAACAAATATACAAATGAATAAAAGAAAGAAAAGAAAAAGAAACTTCCTCTGCTAGTGAGGCAGGAGGATTGCTCAGCTGCCCAGAGTGCCCTGGGTGGGCAGTGCAAGGCATGATTGGGAAAAGTCCTTCAGAGTTTCACACTCTTTTCCTGCCTGCCTGCAGGATTCAATGAAACCAATTTCACAGGTAGGAGGGTGGGGGCTGGGAGCTCTGCAGACCAGAGGCCCTTTGAATATATAGTTTAAGTGATGTTGAACAGGGTTTTTGGGTGCGCAGTGCGCATGCACAGATTATGTTAGACCAGTGCAGTCTCAGAATTGGCCCTTTTGGGGAGGGTTGAACATAGAAAAACATAGCATCCTTCTGTGGGCTAAATGTGAGACAAACTCTGCAATAGAACAATGGGTTCCTCAGACCCATACTTCAAAACCCCACAGCTCATTGCCTCTGTATATATTTCTGGTACCTCAAAGTTTCTGGCCTTCTGCTGAACACTTGGTGAGTGAAAATCAGTTGGGCTTGTGCTCATACTCCACAGGAAAGTGGGTTTCCAGCTGACTTCTGCCCCAATAATATAGATGGAATTCTCCATGATTTTCCCTGCCAGGACTAACCATATTTTTTCTATCCTGCATGGGACTCCCCAGACTGAAAATTCCAATGTGGGGCTAGCACCCCTCACCCTTCTGTGGGAGCCTCTGCCTCTGAGGTGCCCCTCCCAGAATTCTTTCACTATCTGTGGTTTTGAGGTCACCCTATTTCAAGTCTTGGCTCTTCCTACTGGTCTTGTCAAGGCTTTTCTTATATCCTTAGCTGTTGAGGTTCAGTTCAATCGGTTTTATATCCCACACATGAGTGAAGTCTGACTTATTTCACTTAGCATGGTGATATCAAGATATATCCATGTTGTTGCAAATGACAGTATTTTAGCTTCTTATGGCTGAGTAATATTCCGCAGGTATATGTACCATATCTTTATCCAATCTATCAAAGAACACTTTGATTGCTTCCGTGTTTTAGCCAACATGAACAATACTGCAATGAACGTCAGGGAACATATATTTTTGTGGAAAAAAGTTTTCAGATCATTTGGGTAGATACCCAGAAGAGGGATTGCTGGGTCAGATGGTAATTCTGTTCTTGATTTTTTGAGAAACCTCCCTACTGTTTTTCATAGTGCTTGCACCAGTTTACACTTCCTTCAACAGTGTGTAAAGGTTCCTTTCTCTCCACAGCACTCCAATACTTATTATTTGTCTTATTGATAATAGTCATCCTAAGAGATGTGAGGTGGTATCTTGTGGTTTTGATTTGCATTTTCCTAATAGCTAGTGAAGTTGAGCATTTTTATATGCAATTGTTGGCCTTTTGTATTATGTCTTTTTAGAGAAGTGTCTGTTCAGGTCTTCTGCCCATTTTTTAATTGGAGATTACATATATATCTATATCTATCTATCTATCTATCTATCTATCTATCTATCTATCTATCTATCTATCTATCTATATATATATAACGGGTGTCCAAAAATTCACGCAAGAAGTAATTTTGATAGAAAACACAGGTTTATAATTAAAAATTGTAAATTTTATATTGATTTATAAAGTATACAGTATAGGGTTATGTACGGAATAGATATTGGGTAAATGGCCTCCATGGCTTTGCTGGCACATATGCACTCTTTTGTTGAAATTTTCCATGACCGTTTTGCATAAATGTGGCTGAATTTTGTTGATACAGCACTCAATATCCTCCTTCAAGGCGTGGGTGATTGTGGGCTTGTTGGCATAAACCTTAAACTTCAAAAAACCCCAAAGAAAAAAGTCCAACGGTGTTAAATCGCATGATCTGGGCAGCCAATTCTGATCACCAAGCCATCAAGATGAAAATGAGCCTCATCGCTGAAGATGATTTTGTTCAAAAAATCAGCATCCACTTGTTGTTGTTCCCTAATCCATTCAACAAACTCTATTCACTGTGCGTGGTCAGTAGACTTCAGTTCTTGAGTCAATTGAACTTTGTAAGTATGAAGATGCAAATCTTTTGTGAGAATACGCTGTAGAGAGCTTCTCGAAATGTCCAATTCTTGACCACGGTGCCGAACTGATGTCCCTGGACTCTCAGCAACACTCTCACAAACTACTTCGATGTTTTGTGTTGAATGATTTGGTGAAGGACAGCCAGAGTGTTTAAGATCACTAATTGATCCAGTCTCCCTAAATTTTTTAATTAATCTCTTCACAATTGATGAAGTTAAATCACTATTCCGACCATATTTTGTACGAAAATTGCGAACTGTAGCTGCTAAACCTTCATTATTTTTTAAATATTGCTCAACAATGAAAACGCGTTGTTCTTTCATGTTGTGCTCCATTTTTAATAACCCTGAAATGTCAGCTGTCACGCTGTCTTTTTTTTCCGTTGGCAACACTTTACCACACAAATGAGCAAAATTGAAGTCTTGCATGAATTATGTATATATATATATAATATATATATAATTATATATATGTATTATATATATAAGGGGCTTATATATATAAGGGGCTAATATTCAGATAAGGGGTATATATACCCCTTATCTGAATATTAGCCCCTTATCTGAGATGCTGTTTGCAAATATCTTCTCCCATTTGATTGATTACCTCTTTATTTTATTGATGATAATTTTTGCTATGTGGAAGCTTTTTCAGTTGATAAAATTCCATTCATTTATTTTTGCTTTTCTTCTCTTACTTTTGAGGTTTGATTCATAAATTCTTCCCTGAACCCAAGATCCATAAGTTTAGTACCAATGTTTTCTTCAAAGCAATTTATTGTTTAAAGTTTTATGTGTAGGTCTTTGATCCACTTTGAGTTATTTTTGATATATGGTCACAGTTCACAGTCCAGATTCATTCTTTTGCATGTGATTTTCCAATTTTCCCAGCACCATTTGCTGAAAAGGCTTTCTTTTCCCCATTGTATGTTTTTGGCTCCTTTGTCAAAAAATGTCTGTCCATATATGTGGGTTTATTTCTGGGTTTTCAATTCTATTCCATTTGTCTTTGTGTCTGTGTTACTACCAATACCATGTTGTTTTGATTATTGTCACCTTGTACTATAAATTGAAGTCAGGGAGTTTGATGCCTCCAGTCTTGTTGCTTTTGTAGGATTGCTTTGGCAGTATGGGGTCTTTTGCTATTCCATACAAATCTATTTCTTGAAAGAATGTCTTTGGAATTATGATGAAAATTGCATTAAATCTATATATTGCTTTGGGTAATACAACCATTTTGACTATGTTAACTCTTCCAATCCATGAAAAAAAAATCTTTCCATTTCTTTATGTCTTCTTCAATTTCTTTTAATAATATCTTATATTAATAGTTTTCTGTGTTGGTCCTTCATGTCCTTTGTTAAGTTTATTTCTAGGTATTTTATTATTTTTGTTATGATTGCAAAAGGTATTTTTTGTTCTTGTTGTTTTCATTTATTTTTCTGAAATTTCATTGTTAGTATATAGGAATGGAATGTATTTTTGTATATGGATTTTATATCCTGCAACTTTATTGTATTTGTTTATTGTTTCTAACAGTTTTTGGGTTGAGTCATTAGGATTTTTTATACAAAGAATCGTGTCATCTTCAAAAAGTTACAGTTTATTTTCTTCATTCCCAATTTGGATGCATTTTATTGCTTTCTCTTGCCTGACTGCTTTGGCTAGAACTTCCAGCACTATGTTGAATGACAATAGTGACAGTAGAAATCCTTCTCTGTTCCTGATTTTAGAAAAAAAGGTTTCAATTATTTACCATTTGGTATATTAGTTGAGGGTTTGTCATATATGGTCTTTATTATATTTCCTTCTATACCAAATTTTTTAAGTGTTTTGATCATAAATGAATGTTGTATTTTGAATGCTTTTTTTCTGCATAGTTGATATAATTATATGGTTTTTTATCTATTATTTCATTTATGTGATGTATCACATTGATCACTTTGCTTATGTTGAACCATACTTATAGACCTGGAATGAATCCCACTTGTGGTGTATAATCTTTTAAATGTATTGCTGTACTCTCTTTACTAATATTTTGTATAGAATTTTTGCATCCATGTTCATCAAAGATACTGATATGTTGTTTGTGTGTCTGTATGTGTGTGTGTTATTCTTACTGAGCTTTGGTATCAGAGTAATGTTGGCCTTGTAGAATGACTTGGGAAGTATTGTTTCTTTTTTAATTTTTTGGAAGAGTTTGAGGAGGAGAGATATTATATCCTCTTCCGATGTTTAGAAAATTTGCTAGTAAGGCCATCTGATCCTGGAATTTTGCTTTTGGAGAAGGTTTGAATAATTGCTTTGACTTTTTTTTTTTTTTTTTTTTTTTTTTTTTTTTTTTTTTTTTTTTTTTTTTTTTTTTTTTTTTTTTTTTTACTATTGATTGGTCTAATTAGAAGATCTAGTTCTTATTGATTCAGTCTAGATACCCTATAAGTGTCTAAAAACTCATCCACTTTTTTCTTTTATCTTTTTTTTGTTGTTGTTATTGAATTGGGTGGTGTATCATCCTTCATAGTATTTTCAGATGATCCTTTGTATTTCTGTGGTATCAGTCATAATTTCTCTTTGATTTCTTATTTGGGTTATTTTTCACTTTTCTCTTTTTACCTTAGTGAGCCTAGCCAGGGATTTTTCAATTTTATTAATTTTTTTTGAAGAACCAGTTTTTTCTTGCATTAATTTTTTTGTTATTGTTCTCTATTTCATTTAGTTCTTCTCTAATTTTTATTATTTTCTTTCTTTTGCTGACTTTGGGTTTTATTTGTTCTCCTTTATATAGTTCTTTTAGATTTAATTGCAGGTTATTTTTTGGGATTATTTTGTTTATTGAGATAGGCCTGTAAAGATATAATTTTCCCTATTATCATGGCTTTTACTGCATCACAATAATTTTAATATGTGCTTTCATTGTCATTTGTTTATGTATTTTTTTATCTCTTCTTTTGTTTTGTTTTTTTAGGCCAGTCATTTTATAATAGCATGTTGTTTAATAGCCATGTATATATGTTTTTTTCTGTTTCTTTTGTGACATTATCTCCAATTTCAAAGTTTTTTGGTCAGAGAATACACTTGGTATGATTTTAGTCTTAAATTTGTTGAAACTAGTTTTGTGTCTCAGCATATGATCTATCCTTGAAAATGTTTCCATGTGCACTAGAAAAAACATATATAGTCTCATGTTTTAGGATGAAGTATCCTATATATGTCAAATATGTCAATTTCCTGTTATGTACAAATTAAAGCTAATATTTTGTTGAATTGTTGTTTAAATGGTCTGTCCATGGCTTTCGATGGGGTTTTAGGTCTCCTGCTATAATTATGTTCATGTCAGTTTATCCTTTTAGTTCTGGTAATAGTTGCTCTGTAAGTTTTGGTGCTTCCTGATTGGGGGCATATATACTAATGTGTTATATCTTCTTCTTGTATATTTTCTTTTATCATTATGAAATGCCTATCTTTATCTCCTATTACATTTTCACCCTGAAATTTGTTTTGTCAGATAGAAGTATAGCTATGACTGTTTTTCTCTGGATGCCATTTGCTTGGATTATTGTTTTCTACTCTTTTACTTTGAGTCTATATTTGACCTTATAGCTGAGGTGTGTCTTTTTGAGGCAATATATGGTTGTGTTTTGTTTTTTTGATCCAATCTTCTACTCTTTGCCTTTTTATTGGTAAATTCAGTCCGTTTACATTTAGGGTGATAATTGATATATGAAGATTTCTTATAGCCATTTTATCTTTTGTTTTCTGATACCTTGATGTCTCCATTGTTTCTTTGCATTTTTGTTTCTTTCTGTTATTTAGTTTGGTGTTGTTTTATGATTTTTTCCTGTTTCTTCTATTTTCATGTTTGTGTCTCAGTTCTGGATTTTTTTCTTTTTTTGAGTGGTTACTATTAAATTTTTTTAAAAAATGTTTTATATAAATGGTAACAGTTTTTTCTTTTTATAATTTTCCTTTGAAAATTTAGATCTTTACTTTCTCCCATTTTATATTTGTGCTGTCACAAATTGTTCCTATTTATTTTGTCTTTGTTTCAGGTCAGATAGCCTCCCTTAGTATTTTGCTATAATATAGGCTTCATTCTAAAGAATTCCCTCAGCTTCTCTATATCAAGCAAGGTCTTTATGCCTCCTTCATATCTAAAGACTAAGTTTACTGAATAAATTATTCTTTGCTGGTAATTTCTCTATTTCACTAATTTGAATATTTGATTCCTCTTTCTCCTGTCTTGTAGCATTTCTTCTGAGAAGTCTGATGATAATCTGATGGGCTTTCCTTTATAGGTTATAGTCTTTTCTTTCCCTGCCTTGAGAATATGTTTTTTTGTTATAAAGTTTTGAAGTTTTAATATAATGTACCTTGGAGAATACCTATTACACCCAAGTAATTAGGTGTTCTATTTGCTTCTTGAATTCAAAGATCCAGTTATTTTTATAAATTTGGAAAGTTCTTGTTGGTATTTTTTTTTAATGGCCTCTCTGTGCCATTTTTACTCTCTTCTCTTACTTTTAAACCCATTAGTTTTGTTGTTTTCTGAAGGAGTCAACTAGTTCTTATAGAGTTTTTTCATTTCTTTTAATTCTAATGTTTCACTCTTGTTTCATTTGTGTCATTTCCTTATTCCTATCTGAAATATCACTAATTCTTTCCTCCATCTGGTCAGATCTGCTAGTTATTTTATTCTTCATCCCTTTTATTGCGTTTTTCATCTTCAAAATTTCTATTTGGTTATTTTTTTTTAATTTTAATCTTTTTGTTAAAATGTTTCTTTGATTTGTGAATTTCCTTTTGACTTTATGAAACTGCCTGTTGAGTTTTCTTGAATCTCAGTGAGTTCTTTCTAGAACTGCAATCTTAAGTTTTATGTCATTTAAATCACATATTTCAATATCTTTTAGGTGTTTTTTGGGGGGGATATTTTTCATTTTATTTCTGAGCAGCTTTGTTCCCTTGGATATTCATAGCTTTTGGTACATTTCTCTTCCTAGGCATCTGTCTACAAAGTGGATCTTGTCACAGGTAGGTATTAAGAGGTCTTTCTTTTCTTACCAGTAGGTGTCGCTGGAACATTTTATTCTCTTTCATGGGCTGCAGCAGTTTATTTTCTTTTGGATTTTCAGTCTTCTTATGATGGGAGATTTCCTGAGAGGTGGGTTTCTCCATTTTGATCCAGTCACCTTGCTTTCAGTGCACTACCACAATGAAAGGACATGGTGGGTGATGGGGCTCTGTGCCTCCGAAATCCCAATACAGGCAGAAGCTGCCACATCTGTGTGTCTCAGCTTTTCTATACATCTCTACTGGTTTCAGCAAAGAGTGGGTGCAGGGTTTGTTGGGTGAGGCATGTATTTGTTTGTGGCATGGGATAATGATAATTTCCAGACTGCAGGTGATTAGCCCCTACAGATTCTTCCTTATAAACACTGGGCAGAGGTAGAGGAGGCCATGCTATGTGTCTATGACTTTTGAGGGCAATGAAAGCTACTTATGTTCCATGATTGCTGACCTGGGTGCTGTGTTCAGCAGTATCAAAGCTGGTCCCTCTATAAGAAATGTATGGGGACCAGAGAAGGCACACATGTCACCATCTCGAGTTGTTTTCTTTTCTTGAGCCCTCATTTTGCACTCACTGCAACCTAGTCTTTCTCCTAGAATCAAGCTGAGCACCAGGTCCACATTCCGCACCTGCTGTAATCTCATTTTTTAACTCTCCCAGGATCACTCTTTGCTCTGGCTTACACTCCTTGACCCCCATTTCACTCCTCTTCTCTTTCAGGTTCCAGACTGAGTTCTACAGCTGTCTTTACATTTCCCCCTTCCTTCCTTTCCCACTCACCCCCTTTTCTACAACCTTTAAGTATGTCCTTGCAATGAGTAGTTCTCTCATCTGATGTTATATGTTGCTTATGGATTCCTTTGCTGAATTATAATTGTTCAATTTGTAGTCATTTCTAGGAGAGGTTTTAAGAATCTCCTCTCATGCCACCATCTTGATGATCTACTCTTATTTTTTTGTTTTAAAATCTATGTTTATTACTATTTGTTTTTGTATTATCTCACTGGCTGTATTTTCTATTTATTGCTTAAATTTTAATTCTATTTATTAATTCAATGATTTATTATTTGTTGATCTTCAGTGTAAAGGTTAATACTTAAAAACAATATAAACTTGTGCTCAAATTAATTATATAAATACAATACAATGTAAATGTTAAGATAAAGGTGAGTTGGCAGTGTGGCAGAAGTGTGCTAATTATGCCTGGGAAAGCTAGAGAAACCTCCACTAACAGAACTTTAAAAGAACCACAGGAATTTATTTAATGGCCAAAAGGTGAATGTATCTGAAAAAGAAGAACAGCATACATGAAAAGACAGAAAGACTAAATAAATAGAATGTACTTTGGAGATGCTAAAGAGTTTGACTAAACTGTAGCAAAAAGGGAGAAACATTAGGACTAACTAGAAAGAAAGGTTTGGGATAGATTAGATAATGAGCTAAACATACCCTGCTCCAGATCTTAGAATTAATTCTGTAAATAATAGAGAACCATTAAGATTTTTAAAGCCAGGAAGCAAAACAACAAGATTTGCCATTTAAATATATAGCAAAGCAAAATTTATGGTGTGACAAAAAAATTGTAATAATTTTACATTACTAATATATGTTGATAACAGAATTGTCAGGGTAGGATGGCAGCTACCTAAGTTACCTTCATCCACCTTTCAATCAAAATATGTATTAAAGAGCAAAAGACAAATCAAAGTGGTAGGCAATAATGAACTATGAATGTTTATCAACAATTTATCACACTCCAAAGATTGATTTAGGCATTGAAATGCAGCCAGAAACAAAAAAAAAAAAAAAAAAAAAAAAAAAAAAAAAAAAAAAAAAAAAAAAAAAAAAAAAACAAAACAAAACAAAAAAAGAGAGAGAAAGAAAAAAGGAAAATAAAAATAAAAAGAAAGAATGACAGAAAGAAGAAAGAGAGGGAGAAAGAGAGAGAGAGAGAGCAAGGAAAGAAGGAAGAAAAGAAGAAAGAAAGGAAGGAAAGAAAGAAAAAGAAAAAATATCACTATGTTTCTTTTCTGCAGACATGCAAAGCTTTTATTTAGAAGGAACAGTAAAAGATAGTGATGAGAGTATGGACTTAAGTCAGTGATCTTGGCTTAAAAATGTGATGCTATCATTAACTTGTCCTATGTTCTTAAAAATATTTACTTAAATACAATTTTCTTCTGCATAAAGTTGACTTATTAATATTATTTAAATTAAAATTGTTGAGGTTTAAGTGGAATAACAAATGGGAAGTTCATAGTATTATGAATGATAACATCTAATATTCCTTAGTTTATGTCATCAGTGATTTTTTTCCCCATAAATCCACTGAAGAGTCCAACATGTTGTAATGCATGACTAAGTTTGAAAGTGTTTGTACAGGGGAAGTCGGGATGGCTCAGTGGGTTGGGCACTCACTTTGCAGCCCCGGGGACCAGGGATTGAATCCCGGCCCCGGCCCGTGTGGACCCATATGCTGAACTGGGGAGTGCCCCCAGTTCAGTTCTCACGGTCAAGACCCTGGCCTAGTTCCTGCCCTGTGCAGCCCCGCCCACCTGTGGAATGAAGCTATGTGGAAAAAATGATGATGTGCAACTATGGAGACTGTTCTGGGCCCTCCTCCTTCTCTCTGTCTCTGACTCTGTATCTCTCTCCTTCTCTGTCAAAAACAATAAATAAATCTTTAAAAAAAAAAAAAAGAAAGTGTTTGGACAAAAGTTAGACATTTAACATATTAAAGAGGTTTTTAAAAGAGATTTAAAATTTTTATACAAAAGAAAAGTGGGACAAAGGACACAAAAATCTCTAACAGATGATTTTAAATGAACAATGGATGAATAATACATGAAAAGCTTTTAAATAGCCCTATGGATCAAATGAATGCAAATTCAATTGAGAACTGTTATTTCTTTAATTAAGTTGCTCCTTAATACATATTTTAAAAAATTTACTAGTTTCTTTGTTACTTTTAGTTTTATATTCCACCTATGACTGAGGTCATATGTTTCTTGATTCTTTCAGACTGACTTATTTTGCTTAATAAAATGTTTTCAAGGTCTGTCCATGTTGTCACAAATTGCTGTATTTCATATTTTTGTATTACTGAGTAGTATTCCATTGTATAAATGTACCACAACTTCTGTCACCCCAATAAATTTAACAATTAAAAAAATTACTAGTTAAGTTGCATTGCATTTTTGCTGGTGATAAAATAAACCATTCCAACTTCTCTGAAGTACAAATTGTTACCTGTTTCATGGACCTCTAAACAGCTCATGTGCTTAACTGTAGCTACATCAGTTGGTTACTGCTGCATGACAAACCATCCCAAAATTTAGTTAACTAAAATAACAACTATGCATTATTTCTCATGAGTTTATAAATTACCCATGTGAGCCAGACAAAGCTGATCTCAGCTGGCATTTATGTGGGCAGTTGGCAGGTGTTCTGGGAACTGGCTGATCTGGGACAACCTCCTCTGAGATAATTGGCTCTCTTCCATGTCATCATTTATTCTCCAGCAAGCTAATCCAGTTCATTCTTGTGCCAGAAGCTGGACCTTGGAAGAGAGAGTGAGAAAGAAAACAATAACTATACAGAGCCTGTGAGATCTAGACTCAATACTAGCTCATTGTCACTTCTACCAAATTCCATTGATCATAGCCCATCACAAGACTAAACCAGATTCAAGGGATGTGAGGTCGCAATGTAAAGGATCTGAACAGAGAAGGATAGAGAATTGGGCCCCCAAATCGACGGTGGTATGTAATACAAAAAAAGACAAGACCAAAAAGACATTGGCCAAAACCTGGGAAGAATTTTAACAATTGCATCCTTGATATGAAGGACTGAGAAATATATTCTTGGACTATATATTATATGCTCTAATCTCTGAACTCTAGCATAAATCATTGACATCATATGATAAATAAGGTAGGATAACATTTTGAGCCTTCCATTCCATTTTCTTTTTCTCTTAAAGATTTATTTTATTGTTTTTGAGAGACTGTGAGAGAAAGACAAAGACAGAGACAGAGACAAAAGTGGGGGAGGGCCCAGAGCAGACTCCATAGTTGTACATCATTAGTTGTGACACAGTTTCATTCCACACAGGTGTATGTGGGGCTGTGCAGGGCGGGAATCAAACTGGGGACTTCCTGAATGGGAGGCGAGAGCCTTTACCACCATCTCAGCGGTTATCTGTTGTGCAACAGTTCAGGATATGGGTTTGCACAGACCAGGGCCAGGATTTGATTCCCAGACCTCAGAATTGCAAGACAAGTGCTAAACCTGTTGAGCTATCCCAGCATTTCCTTCTTTTTTTTTTTTTTTTGATTTTTCAGTTTTATTATTTTTTGTGATGTGTTATTATTCCCCCTGTGCCATTAGGTAACCACTAAACTATTGACTGTGTCCACAAGTTTTTGTTTCTTTGTTACGAGTACTTTCAGTTTTATATATCACATATAAGAAAAGTCATAATTTTTTTTTCTGTCTGACATATTTTGCTTAACACGATGATATTAATGTCTATCCATATTGTTGCAAATAGTAGTATTTCATCTTTTCTTATCTGTGAGTAGTATTCCATTATGTAAATGTACTACACTTTGGTTGTTTCTGTGATTTGGCCACCATGAACAGTATCATGATGAACATTAGTGTACATATATCTTTGTGGACTAAGGTTGCTAAGTTTTTTGGTAGATACTCAGAATAGGAATTGCTGGGTTGTATGGTAACTATTCTTTTTTTTTTTTTTTAAGATTTATCTTATTGTTTTTGACAGAGACAGAGAGAAGAGGGAGGGCCCAGAACAGTCTACATAGTTGTATGTCATAAGTTTTCAACATGGTTTCATTCCACATGGTGAGTGGGGGCCGCACAAAGCTGGAACTGGGCTGGGGATCTTCTGCATGAGAGGCATGCCCTTTTGAGCCAGAAACCAAACTGGAGGATGAGAATCAAACTGGGGGCCTCCTGCATGAGAAGCCCCAGTTCAGCATATGGGTCTGCACGGGTTGGCGTGGGGATTCAATCCTCAGTCCTTAGGACTGTAAAGTGAGCACTTAATCCACTGAGCCATCCCAGCTTCCCCTATTCTTAATTTTTTGAGGAACTTCCCATACTGCCTTCTATAGTGGTTGTACCAATTTAATTCCCATCATGAGTGTATGGGGATTCCTTTTTATCCACAGCCTCTCTAACACTTGTTATTCCTTGTCTTGTTGATAATAGCCATTCTAATATGTGTGAGGTGGTATCACACTGTGGTTTTGATTTGCATTTCCCAAATAGCTAGTGAAGTTAAGCATTTATCATATATCTGTTGGCCATTTGTATGTCTTTATGGGAGAAGTGTCTTTTCAGGTCCTCTGCCCATTTTTAAATTGGATTGTTTGTGTTTTTGTTGTTAAGTTGTACAAGTCTTTTATGTATTTTAGATATTAGCCCCTTATCAGAGGCATTATTTGCAAATATTTTATCCCATTCAGTTGGTTGCCTCTTTATTTATTGGTGGTTTCTTTTGCTGTGCAGAAGCTTTTGAGTTTGATATATTCCAATTTATTTATTTTTGCTTTTACTTCCCTAGCCTTTGATGTCAAGTTCATGAAGTCCTCTCTAAATTCAAGGTCTATAAGTTTAGTACTGATGTTTTTTTCTATGTAATTAATTGTTTCAGGTCTAGTGTGAAAGTCTTTGATACATTTTTTATTAATTTCGTATAAGGTGACGACAGTGTGCAGTCCAGATTCATTTTTTTGCATGTGTTTTTCCAATTTTCCCAACATCATTTATTGAAGAGGCTTTCTTTTTTCTACTGTGTATTTTTTGCTTCTTTGTCAAAAATCAGCTATCTATATATTTGTAGGTTTATTTCTGTTCCATTGGTCTGTATGTTGATTTTTCTGGCAATACCAAGCTGTTTTGATTATTGATGCTTTGTAGTATAGATTGAATTCAGGGACTGGAATAACTCTAGCCTTAATCTTTTTTTGAGAGATAGCGTTGGTAAATCAGGATCTTACGTGGTTCCTTGCAAAGCTGAAGATTATTTTGATTAATTTTTCGAGAGAATATCTGGGATTTTGATGGGAATTACACTAAATCTGTATATTGTTTGAGTAATATGGCCATTTTAATTATGTTGACTGTTCCAATTTATGAACGTGAAGTATCTTTCTATTTCTTTGTTCTTTAATTTTTTTTAAATAGTGTTTGCTAGTTTTCTGTGTATAAGTATTTCATGTTTTTTGTTAAGTTTATTCCTAGATATTTTATTCTTTTTGTTGTGATTGAAATAGGTATTATTTTTCTCATTTTTTCTGAAGTTGTTGGTATATAAAATGCAATGGATTCTTGTACATTGATTTTTGTATACTGCAAATTTACTGTGTTTATTGTTTATAATAGTATTTCAGTGGAGTCTTTAAGATTTTCTGTATAAAGGATCATGTCATCTGCAAAAAGTGATGATTTAACTTCTTCTTCCTTGATTTGGATGCCTTTTAAGAAAGAACAATAGATTCTTTCTACAATTGTTGGGAAAAATAAAGTGAATCATTGGGGAAAGTTATTTGTAAACTGTCAAAGATCTCTACAAATAAAACAAATTCTTTTCTTTATCAGCTCTCAACCATAGGGCCGGTAAGGGTCTGCTGGGAGCTGAGATTGAGTTCTCTGCTAGAGAAAGCATCAGCCAGCTATGTTGCATTTTCAGTTGTAATATGTTCTAAAACACACTAAACATCTAAAGGGATGGTGAAAGGAAATCCTTAGAAGTTTTCATTGAAAAGTTGTTTTTTGTTTTTGTTTTTTTATAAAATGCAAAATAATCACAAAGTAGCTTGGAACAAAGATTTCTGAGAAAGAAAGATTATAAAGTTCAAATGACCACTAGCTAATTTCACAAAATTTTTGTTAATGTGGTAGTGTTAAAATAATGAGCAAAGTAAAGAAAACTGCTTCATGAAGATACTAGTTCTCTTTTTTACTGTTATATTTATTGGGGTGACATTGATTGATAACAATTACATTGCATTAATTGCACCAATTTCCAGAACCCAATGGCCAATGCATTTTAACTAATTGGACTAACAATTGGTCATCTCAGCTTTAAAATTGTCCCAGCTTTTGGAGACTGAAACAGTTTCTTAACATAGCTACTTGGGAAATCAAAGAATTAAAATTATCTTTTAGAATGTTCATCTCTCAGGCAGTAGACACTATTTTTGAAGAGTGATTATTTAAAAGAAATAAGAGAAAACACCCTCAACTCAGAGAATGCTGTTTTCATTGATTTAATTGCCCTTGTATGGTCAGTTAGTGGGTGATTTACAAAAGACCAGTTTTTAGTTAAACTGATGGCAATGCCTTGTGGCAAAGGAAAATATTTATTTATTTTTTACTGACTGCACCATAGAATGTGTTATGTTTGAACAAAATGTTAGAAGTAAATTAACTTCTATCTGACAAGGTTTTTTATTGGTATTATTAGATTTTTAGAAAACCTCAGAGTCCCAGAAGAACTCTCCAAGGAAAATATCACTGCTGTGAATGAAAAAGTAAGCAGGAGCTTACTTCTATTTTGCATTCATCCCAGATCTCAAGAATGCAATTTCTTGCAGTTAGGGTTTATTAGTTGTCATGTAGTGGTCAGGACTTCTAAAATACTCACCAATAGTAAACTCAAATATCTTGATGGGTGAGGCTGTTTTTGATAACATTGCTTAGTGGGGAGCATTTTTAAAAATTGAGTATTATATAAAACTCATTAAAAGAATATAATAGACACTTGTTATTGATTTAAATTGTTTTTATTATGCTGTTACTTAAAATACAACAGATATTGTGATGCTCTGATGCTGTGAAGCCCATCATGTATGAATGCTGGGTTGTCTGGGTTATAAGCAAGCAAGGACTGAGGGAGTTCTCTGTTCCTTTGTGGCCAGAAACTCCCTTCCTCTTACACCAGGGCCTGTGCTGCCCTTTGAAGAACACTTTTGCAAACAGCTGGCAACACATCTTGACTGGTGGTATGATCATCCCCATTGAATGGACTGCATTCACATAGTTGCCATGTATGAGTAAAGAGGAGGACCTACATAGGGAAGGGTCCGGTTGTCCAAATTATCCTGGTCCTGGCTTTCCTTTCCACAGGTGATGGGAAGATGATGATGTCTCTTATATTAATTCAGTCTTGTTTTTTTTTTCTTTCTTTTTTTCTCAGAAAGTCTATTATGTCCTCCCTTGTGGAATTTGTCCCAAAGCCTAGTATATGACAAATGGAGACTGTAGCTAGTTTTTATGACAAATGGGAAACTAAGTATAAATGCCTTATGAGTTTGACTCTTTTAAAAACATAAAACTAAAATTTTAAATGTATTACAAGTATAAAAATTATATAAATGATATTAATAATTATTAATAATAATTGTCTTGATAGAACTGAATTGTCCAAATTGGGTTTAATGAAAGAAAGGAGTGGCCTTAGTTTCAGTTATACATCAATTTATTCATATATTTTAATTTGAGTGATATTAATTTTAGAGAATGCCTGTTGGATAAGTTTGATGGACAAAGTGATATTAATAATTTCAAAGCTTTCTCAGTAAACATATTTCCTCTTTAACCGAAATTCTGCCAGCAATCAATTTTTAGATGTGTATTTTGAAGAAATATTAATGTGTAGTAAGTTATAAAGCTGACTGGTTTATCTGAAAATAAGGTCAGCATGGTGATGTTATTTAATCTACAATTAATGCTGTCTAATATAATTATTTGTGAAATTAGAAATAGAAAAGTAATTTTCATTGTGGTTCTGGTAGTTGCAGCTAATGAAGTGCTCTAAGTTAATGCAGACAATATGGGCTAGACTGTATGCAGTGTGCCAGCCTGAAATAGAAATATGGGGTCAATTGCGGACCTGGTAAAGGCCCTTTGAGTTTAGTGAATCTGGTACTACACACTGTTGTGAGACCTTACATCTTCAATGACTGTTCTCTATTTAAAGCATGAGAAAACCTTCATTTAAACAATGAATAATGTGTGATTTGGCCTACTTTGCACTGATTCATTCACCCACTTACTCACTTATTCATCTATCAAATTCTCATTCCAAATATATCATGCATCATGCACTGTTCTGGCAGTTGTGCACATCAGTGAACAAAACAGAAAAGATCCTTGTCTTCATGGAACTCATATTCTAGAAAAGAAGTTGTATTAATAATTAATCTTTGTGAGATGATTATCATTTTTAAATGATAAATGCATTTTTTTAAAAGTAGAAAAGGGTTCGAGGAGTGACAGGGCTGGTGGGTAAGGTTACAGGAAAGCCAGGCTAGAGATCACTGAAAAGGTGAGAATGGAGAAAGCATTTGCATGACATGAGAGAGGTAATGGAGCAAAAATCAGGGGAAGAGGCTTCCAAACAGAAGAAAGTGCTAGGGTAAATCTTCCAGGTAAGAACGTGCCTGGTGTATTCAGAAAAGAGCAGTAAGTCAGTGTAGCTGCACAACAGTGAATTAGGAGGCACTGATAGTAGAGTAGGTCAGAGAAGTACCAGGTATGTTGTATAAACCCTGGGAAATCATAGTTAGCTTTACTCTGCGTGGAATGGGAAGTCACTGTGGCATTTTGAGCAGAGGTAGGAGATGATCTGACTTGTAGTTTAAGTGTCACTCTGGAAGAATGGAGTAACCTTCAACCAACGTAGAAAAGCTGTAGGTAGAGCAGGTTGGTGAGTGGAGAGAGATAAAGAGTTCAGCTTGACCCGATAAATTTTGGGATATCTCATAGACATCCAAGTGGAGGCTAAGCTGAATACAAGAATCTAGAATTTGGGAGACAGGTCTGGGCTGGAGATAAGGAGTCAGTGAGTTTATAAATGGCATTAAAACAAGGAACTAAATGAACAAAATGCAAGGAAATGGATGAATCTAAAGAAAAACGGAGGGCCAAGGATCACAATTGGGGGCCCTCACATATGGAGGACATGTTCACTGAAATCCTGCAGGTCTCAAGAAAAAGTAGTCATCCAGATAGTGCAAATTACACTGCAGTTACATTGTTACAAGTTGTTTACATGAACACACAATTTATATGTTTTGCCAAAGAATTCAGATGTCATTGTACGTGTGGACCCTCATTTGGGAAATCTCACCCCACAGACCTCAATCATAACCAAGAAATTTCTTCAAATTTAGATGAATTAATGTGATTCTATAATCATGCTCTTAACTGACTAGCTTCAGAAAATTAATTTTCATATTTATACATTTGTTATACTTTATTAATGCATTAAAAATTATACTCAAAATATTATACACTACAAAAAAGGTAGAAAATTTAGAAGTGAAAGTTATAGAAATAAAAAAGTGTAATTTTTCTTCTGCTCCCTATTGGGATATATCCCACTTGCCTTGGAGATTCTTAGCTTGAAACAGTAGTGTTCATCAGGATTCATGGCCCCTGGGCTGTGTGAGGACTTTCAAATGGAATCAGTTTGCAGACCTCAAGGTCGCATGAACTCTTTCCAAATACTGAACTTCCCAGTAATTTAACTGTAGCATCAGTGCTTTCTCATATTACCTATCAACGTTTTCTTTCATGCCTAAATTCATTCATCTGGAACCTGACTCTGGTATAGTGGCTCAAGGTATAAATATCTTTAGAATTCCAAGCAAAGAAACAATTGAAAATATCACTTAGGAAAGTCATCTTTAATGAATGCCTTATGAACTCCCTCTAATTCATCTTAAACAGCATTTCTAATAATTTTTTTGCATGTTTAAAAACTATTTATCAAAAGTTATTGTATCTTTAAGGTATTTTGATTTATAATAATTTTTTCATTAAAAATTTTAAGCTTCACAGACTTTTAATTAGAGGTTATTAAAAATAAATTTTAATTCATGGACATATTATTTTTAAAAATTGGTAGCATAAGGAATAATAGATTTTTAAGCATATTGTATTAGAATACAATTCTATAGGGGAACTGTAAGCATAAATGTCTTGAAAAGGGAAATAGTTGGTATATATTTTCCGACTCATTAAGGAAGAAATGTTTATGTATTTGAAAAACAGATGATGTTTTTAATATACATGCAATAACATGTATAGTTCGTTTTTTGAAATATATTTTATATTCATCAGAGCAGTGTAATATTTTAGAATGTCAACATTTACAATGTGCCAAATACTGCATCCTTTACAACTATTTAAGATAAAAATGTTTTAGTTAGTTTAAAACTATAAAAAAAATACCTATTTTTTTCAATTCCATTAAACAATCACCATAAGTTTCAAAGTTTACAAGACTTAAGCAACAAGATCTGCATCAAGAGATCCTTTCATCAGTACGTATTGGAATCATAGTTCTTCAGAAGCAGAACAAGCAATCTTGAGTTACAATTTTTTTTTTCTTAAGATCCATTCCTACTGTTGCTGACCCAGAAACCATGATAAAAATTGATAACAAATCTTCCTTGACTATAGATTATACTAGGAAATACCTATCATGTTTAACGGTTAATTCCATTATGGTCATGTCCCAGATGTATTTGTTACAATAAACAGATGGTTATATAAATTTATCATTAATGAATCACTACAGGTAGCAATAACTATGGCTTTGCATTTCCTCTTCATAAGGCCACCACACACTTGGTGTGATAGCTGTTCCTAAGTGAAGAATAGTTGAATATAAAGGTTCTTCAATCTTGCCATCTTGCTACTGAAATAGCCCTCCAGTCCCAGTTCTTCTTCTTTCATCATTAGGTTCCATTTGTTAGATATGACTTCCTCACAACTATCTTCTCTCCCGTGAGACTACAGCTTTAAACATTTGTCTGTGCCAGATATTATAATGAAAGAGAAAGAGATGACATAGTTTAAAAATGAAAGCACAGAAAGAGAAGATGCAGTGGGAAAGAAGATCCTGGGAGGTTTAACATAAAATATTTCTTAACATGATATATCATAGAGGCACAGGGTGACAAGATCTGTGATGGAGACACTCAGGAAATGAAAAAGTTTATTTTGTATAAAAAGAAGAGTCAAGGAATAAGGCTTTAATATTGGGAAGAGGGTCAATATTCTTGAGCATGAGTGAGATTACAATGGGAAATGCATGTTCTTCCTGCTTTAGGAAACAGATCCAGATCAGTGCTGGTGTGACAAAAGAATATTTTCCTGCCCTACCACAGGAAGGGAACAGTAGCAAGTGAACAAAGGGATCTTAATTGGCTCTTTTGGACACTGTGTCTGTGTGGGAGAAGAACCTGGTTTTTAAGAATGTGTGTTAATGGGAACTTTGTCTCATCTCTAGCCTTATTTCAAGTAGGTTTATGTTACTGTGAGAATATGCTGATTCAGATTCACTCATGATGCAGGATTCACTACAACTTTCCTGAAAATAGACTGATATCTCAGAACCTTTTCCACATGCTCAGGTGGAAAAGGATCTCAAAAACGTACCTCATGTACCTAAATATGTGTTAACATTTCACATACTTTTATTCTGATTATGTATGTATAAATATATGCACACATATTTAGAAAATAAAATGTTTTTATACTTCTCTTAAAAGTAAGAAGATCAAAGGAAAAGCTGATCACAAGTTGCTTCCACATTTAGTCATGGAACAGTCTCTAATAAGATAGGAATGAGGGTAAAAAAAAAGAGTACTAAAACTTTTAATGAAGAAAGGGCACAGCAAAGAATCAGCCTCACCTGAGGAACCACTTATGCCTTTGCAGACCCTGCCATTTGGAGCACACCAGAGGTACAGAGAATCCTCACTTCTACAGCTGGCGTGTGTGGATCATTCTTCTACAGAAACATCCTGAAGCATGCATTCATTGGTGCAGTAACATGCCTCAGTGAACTATGAGTTAAATGAGCTTCTGGAGCTTGCTTGAATGTATTCTTTTTTTTTATGGTTAAATTTAATGAGGTGACATTGATTGGTAACAATTAGATAGTTTCCCGATGCACAAGTCCACATCACATCACCCATGCATCGCGTTATGTGCCCACGACCCAGAATCAGCTCTCCTTCCATCACCATATATCCGGTGCCCACTCCCACCTCCCTCCACAACTCTCCCTCCTCCTTCCTCCCCCATCTCCAGGTAAACACCAAACCATTGAGTGTGTCCATAATGCTGGTGCCCTCTCCCACATCCCCTCCCACTCTCCTTCCCCCTTTCTCCCCTTCCCTCAAGCAATCACCAAGCTATTGAGTGTGTCCATAGGTCTCTGTGTCTTTGTTACTTTCAATTTTATATTCCACCTATAAGTGAGGTCATATGTTTCCTGATTCTTTCAGTCTGACTTATTTCACTTAATAAGATGGTCTCTAGGTCCATCCATGTTGGCACAAATGACTGTATTTCATCATTTCTTATCGCTGAGTAGTATTCCATTGTGTAAATGTACCACATCTTCTTTATCCAGTCATGTATCAAAGGGCATTTTGGTTGTTTCCATGTTTTGGCCACTGTGAACAGTGTTGCAATGAACATGCGGGTACAAACATCTTTGAAGATTAAAGTTTTCAGGTTTTTTGGTTAGATGCCCAGTAGAGGGATGTCAGGGTTATATGGTAATTCCATTGCTAATTTTCTGAAGAATCTCCATAGAGCCTTCCATAGTGGTTGTACCAGTTTACATTCCCACCAGCAGTGTATGAGGGTTCCTTTTTGTCCACAGCCTCTCCAGCACTTGTTATGCTTTCTCTTGTTGATTATAGCCATTCTAACAGGTGTAAGATGGTATCTCATTGTGGTTTTTATTTGCATCTCCCTAATTGCTAGTGAAGTGGAGCATTTTTTCATATATCTGTCGGCCATGTGTATGACTTCATGAGAGAAGTGTCTGTTAAGGTCATCTGCCCATTTTTTAATTGGATTGCTTGTTATTTTCTTGTTGAGTTGTACAAGTTCTTTGTGTATTTTTGATATTAGCCCCTTATCAGAGGCATTGTTTGCAAATATTTATTCCCAGTTGGTTGGTTGTCTCTTTGCTTTGTTGATGGTTTCTTTTGCAGTGCAGAACTTTTTTAGCTTGATAAGGTCCCATTCATTTATTTGTGCTTTTATTTCCCTTGCCATTGAGGTCAGATTCATAAAGTCCTCCCTGAATCCCGGGTCTATAAGTTTAGTACCAATGTTTTCTTCTATGCAATTTATTGTTTCCTTTCTTATTTGGAGGTCTTTCATCCATTTCGAGTTAATTTCGGTATATGGTGAGAGATCGCAGTTCACCTTCAGCCTTTTGCATGTGGTTTTCCAATTTTCTCAGCACCATTTACTGAAGAGGCTTTCTTTTCCCCACTGTATATTTTTAGTTCCTATGTTAAAAATAATCTGTCCATATATTTGTGGGTTTATTTCTGGGTTTTCAATTCTGTTCCATTGGTCCATGGGTCTCTTTTTCTGCCAGTACCAAGCTGTTTTGATTACTGAGGCTTTGTAGTACAGATAAAAGTCAAGCTGTGAGATGCCCCCAGCTTTATCCTTTTTTCTTAGGATAGCTTTTGCGATTCGTGGTCTTTTGTGGTTCCATACAAATTAGATGATTTTTTAATCTATTTCTTGAAAGAATGACTGTGGGATTTTGATGGGAATGGCATTGAATCTCTATATTGCTTTGGGGAGTATGGCTATTTTAACTATGTTAATTTTTCCAATCCATGAACATGGAATGTCTTTCCATGTCTTTGTGTCCTCTTTAATTTCTTTTAAGAGCGTCTTATAGTTTTCAGTGTATAAGTCCTTCACATTCTTTGTTAGATTTATTCCTAGGTATTTCATTTTTTTGTTTGCAATGGCAAAGGGAATGGATCTTCTCATCTCTCTTTCTGAAGTTTCATTGCTGGCATACAAAAATGCAGCTAATTTTGGGACAATGATATTGTTGCCTGAGACTTTACTGTATTTGTCTATTATTTCTAATAGATTTCTTTTTTTAATTTTTTTTAACCAGTATTAAATTGGGAACAATTTAAAGCAAGTTACTGTAATTTTCTTTTTTTTTTAAAGATTTTATTTATTTATTTATTTATTTATTTAATTTTTGACAGAGAGAGAGAGATATAGAGACAGAGACACAGAGAGAACTGAACTGGAGAAGCTCCCCATCTCAACAAATGGGTCCGCACAGGCCGGGGCCGGGGCCGGGATTCGATCCCCGGTCCCCAGGGCCCCAAAGCGAGCACTCAACCCACTGAGCCATCCCAGCTTCCCCCTGTAATAGATTTCTGATAGAGTCTTTAGAGTTTTCTATATACAGGATCATGTCAGTGACAGTTTAACTTCTTCTCTCCAGATTCTAATACCTTTCATTCCTTTCTCTTGTCTGATTGCTCTGGCTAGAACTTCCAGAACTATGTTGAACAGCAGTGGTGATAGGGGGCATGCCTGTCTTGTTTCTGATTTTAGAAAAATAAGCTTCAGCTTTTCCCCATTTAGTATAGTATTTGCTGAGCGTTTGTCATATATGGCCTTTAATTAATGTAAGATACTTTCCTTCAATTCCCATTTTATTCAGTGTTTTTATCATAAATGGGTGTTGTATCTTGTCGAATGCTTTTTCTGTATCAATTGAGATAATCATGTGGTTTTTATCCTTTGTTTGTTTTATGTACTTGACTACATTGATTGATTTGGTACGTTGAATCATCCTTGTGCCCCTGGGATGAATCCCACTTGGTCATGGTGAATAATCTTTTTAATGCATTGTTGTGTTCTGTTAGCTAAAATTTTATTTAAGATTTTTGCATAGGTGTTCATCAGTGAGATTGGCCTATAGTATTCCTTTTTGGTATTGTCTTTCCCAGGTTTTGGTATTAGGGTGATATTAGCCTCATAGAAAGAGTTGGGCAGTACTGCCTCTTCTTGACTTTTCTGGAGTGTTTGAGGAGAATGGACGTTAGTTCTTCTATGAGTGATTGATAGAATTCATTGGTAAAGCCATCTGGTCCAGGCCTTTTTGACTTTGGGCAATTTTTGGATAATTGTTTCAAGTTCTGTACTGTTGATTGGTCTGTTTAGGTTATCCAAATCTTCTTGGTTCAGTTTAGGTAAACTATATGTTTCTAGAAATTTGCCCATTTCCTCTAGATTGTCAAATTTGTTGGCATAGAGTCTTTCATAATAATCTCTTATGACTGTTTGTATTTTTGCAGCATCAATTGTGATCTCTCCTCTATCATCCCGTATTCTGGAAATATGAGATTTTTTTCTTTGTCTTTTGGTGAGCTTAACCAGTGGTTTGTCAATATTATTGATTTTTCCAAAGAACCAGCTTTCTGTGACATTAATTTTATCTATTGTTTTTCTCTTCTGAATTTTATTAAGTTCTGCTTTAATTTTTATTAATTCTTTTCTTCTGCTGGCTTTGGGGGACCTCTGTTCTTCTTTTTCTAGCTCTATGAGATGAGATGTGAGGGTGTTTACTTGTAGTTTTTCTTGTTTCTTGAGATAGGCCTGTAATGATATAAATTTTTCTCTTAATACTGCTTTCGCTGTGTCCCAGAAATATAGGTACATCGTGTTTTCATTGTCATCTGTTTGTATAAATTTTTTAATGTCTTGTTTTATTTCCTCTTTGATCCAGTCACTTTTTAATAGCATGTTGTTCAATCTCCACGTATATGTGGTTCTCTCTGCACTTGATCTTTTGCAATTGATCTCTAGTTTCAATGGTTTGTGGTCTGAGAATGCACTTGGTATGATTTGGATGACCTTAAATTTGATGAGGTTGGATTTAAGTCCCAGGATATGGTCTATCCTTGAAAATGTTCAATGTGCACTAGAGCAAAATGTATAGCCCTTTGTTGCAGGATGGAATGACCTATAAATGTCAATTATGTCCATTTCCTGCAATGTATCATTTAAAGCTGCAATCTCCTTATTTATTTTCTACTTGGATGATCTGTCCAATGTTGTCAGAGGGGCGTTTAGATCCTCTATTATAATTGTATTTTTGTCAAATTCTTCTACTAGATCTGTTAGTAATTGCTTTATAAATTTTGATGCTTCCTTATTGGGGGCATATATATTGATGAATGTTATGTTATCTTGGTGTGTTGTCCCTTTTATCAAAATGAAATGTCCATCTTTATGTCTTATTATTCTTTATATCCTGATGTCTTTTTCATCATAAATCAGTATGGCCACTCCAGCTTTTCTCTGACTGCCATTTTCCTGGAGCATTCTTTTCCATCCTTTTACCCTGAGTCTATGTGTGTCCCTGTGGCTGAGGTGTGTCTCTTGTCGGCAGCATATGGTTGGATTTTGTTTTTTAATCCAGTCTGCTACCCTTTGCCTCTTTATTGGTGAATTCAGTCCATTTACATTCAGGGTGATGATTGATATATGAGGATATCCTGTATCCATTTCTTCTTTTCTTTTTATTTTTTTTGCTGTCCCAACTTTTCTCCATTCATTTGGATTTCTTGATTCAGGCCGAATAGCCTCCTTCAGTATTTCTTGGAGTGCTGGCTTTGAGCTGGAGAATTCCCTCAGCTTCTGTATATCTGAAAAGGCCTTAATTCCTCCTTCATATCTAAAGGTTAATTTTGCTGGATATTTAATTATTGGTTGGAAATTTTTCTCTCTTAATATTTTGAAGATTGGGCTCCATTTCCTCCTGGCTTGCAGAGTTTCTGCTGAGAAGTCTCGTGACAACCTAATAGGTTTTCCTTTGAAAGTTATATTTTATTTTTTCCTGGCAGCCTTGAGGATTGTTTCTTTGTCTTTGGCTTTTCTCATCTTCAGAACAATGTGCCTTAGAGAAGATCTGCTGCTAGGGGAAGCCGGGATGGCTCAGTGGGTTAAGCGCTCACTTTGCAGCGCCGGGGACCGAGGATCGAATCCCGGCCCCGGCCCGTGCGGAACCATGTGCTGAACTGGGAGCTGCCCCAGTTCAGTTCTCTCTCTGTCTCTGTATCGCTCTCTCTCTCTCTCTCTGTAAAAAAACAATTAAAAAAAAAATAAAATAAATAAATATTTAAAAAAAAA
>PVKE010010015.1:26626-43530 GCA_004027555.1 Craseonycteris thonglongyai | reverse complement strand
GGTCCTTTACTAAAGACTGCCCCTGATCTTCTGGAGGGGCTTTGGATTCTGAGGTGTGCATTGTGTTTGATGTGGTTCTTTTTGCTTTACGCATGAGTCTGTTTTCCCTCTGGGGGTTTGCCTATCAGATGGGCTTCTCTTTATTTTTTCTTTTGGACTCAGTTATGGGAGAAGGAGATTTTGGGAGAGGGTTGGGGGAAGCAGACAGCTTCTGTGTCCTGGGGCACTTCAGGTTGCTGTCTTAGGTGTTAGATAGCAGGGTAGTAAAGGTGTGGCCAGGGGTGGGGGCATGTGAGTAGGAGCTAGGGCGGGCCTGAGACACAATAGCAGAATCCTCTTTCAGCAGGGGGGCTGGTGGCTCAGTGTGGGCGGGGCACAGGAGCTCTGGTCTTTCCTCCTCCTGGCTGCCCCTCCTTCAATCATATCTGTAAGCCACGCCCGCAGGGCAGCACTTGGATGGGCTGGGGCTTGGCAGAGGCCCTGGTCGGCTGCGCACAGGCAATGACACCTTGGAGACCCGGCAGGCAGCCCAGTTGCGTACGTGGTCCGCAACGCCCCAGAGGCCCGGTGGGCTGGGTGCTGAAAGCCGGTCCCGCGCACAGGCAGCGGTGCTACGGCGGCCTGGCAAGCAGGGTGCCAAAAGCCCTGTAGCGCACTGGCGAGCAGGCAGCGGTGCTGTGGGGCGGCCCGGTGGGCGGGGCACCCTCTTTCTTTTTTTTTAAAGTCCGTTTTTAAAAAAGATTTATTTTATCAGTTTTGAGAGAAGGGGGGAGAGAGAGAGAGAGAGAGAGAGAGGAAAGGGGGGAGGGCCCAGAGCAGTCTCCATGGTTGTACGTCATTAGTTGTGACAGTTCTCACCTTCACTGCCATTCCAGCACTTACCAGTTGCACCGCAGTTCAGCACATGGGTTTGCATGGGCCAGGGACCGGGATTCGATCCCCAGACCTCATGGTTGCAAGGCAAGTGCTCAACCTGTTGAGCCATCCTGGCGTCCCTGTATTTGCATTTTTCTGAAGGTGAAGGCAGTGAGATCTTCCAACGTTGCTCAGATGGGCCATTTGTCCATCTTTGGAGAAAGGTCTTTTCAGGTCCTTTGCGCGCCTTTAATTGGGTTATTGGTCTCCGGTGTCTTACTGGGGGTCTGTGTATTTATCTGGGCATAGCTTCTTCTCTTAGCTGTACCTCTCAGGCCTGCCTGTCCCCAGGTGACAGATGCCCCAACAGGCTTGGTGCCTCCTAGGACATCCTGCTTCTGGGCACAGTATGCCGTCTGGGTTTCCTTCTTGGCCCTGTGTGCCCTTGGGCAGGTCACACCGGGAGCCCCATTTTCGATCCATGTTGTGGCATTGATGGGATAGTGCCTGCCTCCCCGGGCTACACGAGCCATGGGCACCTGGTGGTGTGTTGGGAACCCATGTGGCGTGGAGGAGACACGCGGCCAGTGAGCTGGCCCGGAAGTCCGGCTTAGCCAGGGGCCTGGCTCCCGGTCCAGGCCTCCACCCACTTCGCTGCGGATGGGCGGCCCGTGGTGGGCAGACCTGTGCTGTCGGCCCTGGCCTGGGCTTCACCGGGCTCACGGTCCTCTAAGGACCCCCATCGCGGGCCTTGTGTGGGGCCTCTGGCTCCCCTGCGGGCCCTGTCTTTCTCCTGGAGGGGCCTGGCCCCGGTGAGCGTCCTGAAGGCCAGGCCCTACCTGTCCGCCCTCTCCCTGGTGCCCGCCTGCCGGGGCCTTCTCACCTCTCCTTTGACCTTTCAGACAAAATGGAAGCCCCGCTGGGCTACGTGGATGAGAAGGAGCTGGGGCCGCCGAAGCCGAAGAAGGCCCCAGAAATTCAGGTATGGCAGGTGCTGGGACGCGTCCCTGGTGAGGGGCCCTGGGGGCCTCCTCAGGCCTCAGCCAGAACTTCTCCTGGCTCTGCGTTTGGGCCTCTGGGTCTGGGGGTGGGGAGCCGGCAGTGTGGGTCCCCTGCCTTCCATTCCTGGTGAGGTCCCAGGCCCGCAGCTGCCCCAGCCTGTCTTCCTTAGGCCCTGCCAACTGCCCTGGACAGGGTGGAGGGTGAAGACAAGCGCGAGAGCTCAGAAGGCAAGGAGAGGGCCCGAGAAGAGCGGCTGGACGAGACGGAGAAGGCCCAGGTCTCCCCGGAGCAGCTGCCCAAAGGTGCGGGCTTCCCGCGGCCCCCACCAGCTGGCCAGGCTGTGCCTCACGCCCCTCCCCGGCCAGTCGGGCAGTGCCTTGCTGTCCTGGCACAGGACGCCCCAGGATGAGGGGAGGGCCCGGGACTCGGGTCTCTGCACACGAGCTTGAACTTTTCCTGGGCCCAGAGTTTGGGGGTTAGTGGGCTGTCTTTTTGTCAGTGGCTTCTAAGGCAGTGTGCACTGTGGTCTGAAAACACGAGTCTGTATGATACAGGCGGATGTGGGGCTGCACGGGGCGGGAACCGAACCGGGGGCCTCCCGCACGGGAGGAGAGAACCTTCGCTGCTGAGCCATCCCGGCGGTGACCAGTTGCGCTGCAGTTGAGCATAAGGGTTTGCACGGGCTGGGGCCGGGAGTCAAACCCTGGACCTTGTGACTGTGAGGCAAGCGCTCAACCGCTGAGCTCCCCCGGCCCCCCCAGCTGTTGGAGTCGAGTCAAATAACGCGTAGAGTTCCGTGCACGGCTAAAGCAGAGTTGGAAAGCTAGCGGCCCTTCCTGCACCCCTCCCACACCACGAATACTCTTTGTCTTGCAGAAGAACTGTTTCCCGAGAAGGAGAAAATTCTGGATAAGCTGGAGCTAAGCTTGATTCACAGCAGAGATGACAGCGATTTCAGGCCAGGTTTGGGGCTGTTGCGTGTGCTCTGTCCTGTGCCCCTTGGTCTCTTGGGGGCTCCGTCTGGACCCTGTTGGGCCTCCCGGGCACCATCCCTCGGCCCTAGGGCCTGCTTGGAACGAGTGGGTGAGAATCGAGTCTCCAGCCCTTCAGGAGACAGACCCCCTCCCCTCCCTGGCTATAGAGCTTGGCCTGGAGCTTCTGGGGATCTGTGGGGAGCCTGGTGCACCTCTAGGTGCTGGAATGTTCTGGAGCAGCCATTCTTCAGTCAGACCCCTCCAGCTGCCTTCCTTGCACATAAGCTGCACTTTTCACAGGGCTCTGCCCTGGTTCCTAGGTGGTCTGCTCAGATGGGGAGAGGGGGCTGTGGTGTGTCCCTTAAGAACCCCCTTTGGCAGTAAGCCCCGCCCTGGAGGGTGGGGAGATGCCTTTGGAGCCCCAGTGCTCGGCCCCTGGGCATTGCCTTTGGATGGATGAATGAATGTGGGTGTGCCCTCCCATAGATGACACCAAAGCCGAGGAGAAGGAGACCGTGGAAACCCAGCAAAATGGTGACAAAGAGGAAGATGAAGAGGGGAAGAAGGAGGATAAGAACGGGAAGTTCAAGTTCATGTTCAACATTGCGGATGGGGGCTTCACAGGTATTGGGCAGGGAGCTGGGCTGGCGGGCGTCGCAGGCTTCCTGTCTGTGCGGGTCCTGGGAGTCTGGGCCGATGGCCATTTTATACTAAAGTGTGAGGGGCTGAGAAATGTCCACTGCATAACCTTTCCTAGTAACGCTGGAACTCGGAACCTCCAGGGCTGGGGACATGGGAGGTGGTGATGGGGAGGCTTTCCGTCGCCTCTCTGAGGGACGGGCCACCTCATCCTGCTCCCCTTGGCTGGCTTCCCAGAGCTGCATACACTGTGGCAGAATGAGGAGCGTGCCGCTGTGTCCTCGGGGAAGATCTATGACATCTGGCACCGGCGCCATGACTACTGGCTGCTGGCGGGCATCGTGACGTATCCTTGGCTGAGCCAGGCTGGGCAGGACTCGGGCCTGTTCCTCTGTGGACCTCAGGGAGGGACATGGGGCATGTGGGGTGAGGAGTTGGGAGCCGTGGCTCCTGACTAGGTGCCAAGGACCCTTTCCTTGTGGTGGTGACGATGACGATAGCAGCTCTCGTCCCTTTTCACTCAGTGCTCACTCCATCCTCACAATGGCTTTCCAAAAGGGGCACGACTACAATCCCTGTTACACAGAGGACACGGGTGCTCAGAGAGGCCAAGTGACTTTCCCAAGGACACACAGCCCATCCACCCACCTGACTCCACAGCAAGTGCTCCTAACTCCTATGTGATACAGACCTCATCTCCTCCCCATAATGACAGTTAAAGGGTGCTTCACTATGTACAAGGCATTCACTCATTCACTCACTCACTCATTCACTCATTCATTTAATCTTCAGACTCTACTGATCACCTACCATGTGCCAGGCATGGAAGATGCAGCTGTGAACTAAACAGCCCCAAATCCCTCTCCACGGGAGCTCACAGCCTACTGAGGGTAGATGGTGAACAGTGTAAGTTAGCGAAGTATGGGGTTCAGTGGAGCATGACAGCTCAGAGAAGGGGCAAAGGGGACGTTGGTGGTGGGGGTTGCATTTCCAGTGTGATGGTGACATTTGAGCACAGACCTCCCAGGGGCCAGGTGAGGGGCTGCACAGGTACTCGGGAGCCCCCTCCAGCAGCTGGCCTGCCTGACGGAGCAGGGCTGGTGATTATAACAGGTGGGGCGTCACGGGCAGGCGTTGGCAGACCACTCCTGCTCGGGCCAGACTGCATGTTCCGGGCTTTGCAGAGGCCGCTGCACTCGGCCGTGGTAGCAAACGGAGCCCCGCACGATCCGTAAGCCAGCGAGGGTGGCCGTGCTCCGGGAGAACCACGAAAGCAGGCCGTGCGCCCCAGTTTACCGACCCCGTCATGGAGGCTAAGGCCTGAGAGCCAGGCTGCCAGGGTTCAGATGCCGACCCTGCCTCCCCCTGCACTGGGGCCTTGGGCGAAATGACTTTGTCGTGTCCCCTAAGCATCTGGTGGCAGCCGTCAGCCCTTGGTGTCTCTTGGTCGCGGCTCCATCACCCCAATCTCTGTCCCTGGTGTCTATGTGTCTGTGACCATTTCCCCCCACGACACCCGTCACTGGATCCGTGACTTATTCCTAACCAGAGTCCAGCTTCAGAGACCCTGTTTCCAGATGAGGTCAGTCCCAGGTACTGGGGTGAGAGCCTGAGTGGGGGGGTGAAGGCGTTACCCCTGCGGGGCCTCAGGGCCGTGCCAGGGCCCCTGTGGGCACGGCTCGTGTCCACTGGCTACCACATCATCACCATCATCACACCCAGAGCCGAGGCTGCTGACTTGCCTGAGAGCACTCAGCACACTGAGCCCACGCGGGCCCCGCCCCGGCCAGGTTTGCCCTTAACGGTGCCCCCCCAGGCACGGCTACGCCCGCTGGCAGGACATCCAGAACGACCCGAGGTACATGATCCTCAACGAGCCCTTCAAGTCTGAGACCCACAAGGGCAACTACCTGGAGATGAAGAACAAGTTCCTGGCCCGCAGGTTCAAGGTCAGTGCTTGGCGGCCGGAGGCTTCCGGGGCCGGGGCGCCAAGAGGGGCAGGTCCCACGAGCACTTGGGCCCAAGGACTTAGCAGCAACCTCCTCCCCCATATCTGCAAGTGGGCCACGAAGGGGAGTCATGTAGTCAGTCAACAAACAGGGTGCGGGGTCCTTGCCCTGGCTCAGACCCCTGGGTGATAGGAGCAGAGCACCCAGCGTGGTGAGTGTTCCGGGAGGTGACCACCATCCGATGAGGATGGACTTCTGGGTGGGCATGTGACCTCTCCCTCCTGTCTGCCCAGAGCCTTGCCCTGGGGAGGTGGGTGAGTGCTGGTGGAGCAGGGGGCCAGGCCAACGCTCGGTCCCCCCGCCCCCCAGCTGCTGGAGCAGGCGCTGGTCATAGAGGAGCAGCTCCGGAGGGCCGCGTATCTCAACATGACCCAGGACCCCAACCACCCAGCCATGGCCCTCAACGCCCGCCTGGCGGAGGTGGAATGCCTGGCCGAGAGCCACCAGCATCTGTCCAAGGAGTCCCTGGCTGGGAACAAGCCGGCCAACGCCGTCCTGCACAAGGGTGAGTGACCCTTGCCCCTGCCCAGGGGATCCTGGGCCAGAGGGGAGGGCGCTGCTGGGGGTGTGGTGCTGGGGGCAGGCAGCGCGTCATCCCAGAGCCGGGAGCCCCCTGGTCAGGATGGGACCGTCCCTTGTCCAGTCTCTCAAGCCCTGACAGCACGCTCTCAATACAGTCTCTCTAATCCTGCCAACGTCCCCAGGGGTGAGGGTTATTCTCCCCTTTTAAAGATGGGGACCTGGAAGCTCAGGGAGCTGAGGCCGTTGCCAAGATTCCCTAGATCCAGACCTTTGACGCCTGTGCGCCACATCTTCAGGCAGCCCCCACGGCTGGCTGCGGGCAGGGCCTCCGGGCCTCGCGGGCCCCTGCTCTGTCTGGGAGATGTTTCCTGAAGCAGTTGTGCCTGTGGGCCCCCACCCTGTCCCCAGTGCTGGGCGGGGGCTGCAGGCTTCCCCAGGAGCCAGGAGGCTGGCGGCTCAGGGCCTGGCGGGAAGCCCCGCGTTGGGTCCGGGTTTATGGCCCTCGTCTCTGCAGCCCACAGGAGAAGCGCTTTGGAACTGCCCCTCCCCCTCCGGCCCCGCCCCGCCCGCAGGCCCCGCCTTCTCCCAGGGTGACATCGCTCCCTTTGTGGGCCCGGGAGGCCCGGGTGCAGAGCGCCCCTTGGTGTCCGCTGCAGTAACCGCCTCGTAAGTAGGCGCGGCCCCGGCACCCGCTCAGGCCCCTCCCTGCCGCCCGCAGTCCTGAACCAGCTGGAGGAGCTGCTGAGTGACATGAAGGCGGATGTGACGCGCCTGCCCTCCATGCTGTCCCGCATCCCCCCGGTGGCCGCCCGTCTGCAGATGTCGGAGCGCAGCATCCTCAGCCGCCTGACCAACCGAGCCGGTGACCCCACCATCCAGCAGGTCAGCTGCTGCCCACGGGCCGCGGGCGGGCGTCCCCGTCACGCGTGTCCTGGGCGTCCCCGTCACACGTGTCCTGTGCGCCCCTGGGTCTGCGGGTGCGCGGTGCGGGATGTCGGCCTTTTCAACCCGGGTCCTTGCCTCCAGGGCGCCTTTGGCTCCTCCCAGATGTACAACAACAACTTTGGGCCCAACTTCCGGGGCCCGGGACCGGGAGGGATTGTCAACTACAACCAGATGCCCCTGGGGCCCTATGTGACCGGTAGGTGCCCGTGTGCGTTCAGGCAGCAGCGTGTACCGGGCGTCCGCGGCCCCGCTCTGCCTCCGACCCCTGCCTCTGGCAAGCCCGGTTCTCTCTCCTCCTGACAGATATCTAGCCGTCCCCGCGACTTCCTTCTGTCGCCGAGCTCGTTTCCAGCCGAGGTAAGGCCAGCTGAGGCACCAGCGTCCCTTGTCCCTTCCTTGGCTCCGCACGTCAGGCCCTGGTCCGTGTGTTTGATTCCCGCCCCTGAACCTTGGGGTCGTCACTGCCTTCTGGGGCCCCAAGGGTCTCACCCGCTTGCGTGGAACCTCCTGCCCCAGCCCCCTCTGCGCCGGGGACCAGCTCAGGGCCGGTGTGTCTGCCCAGGCTTCCAGCTCCTTCCCTGCAAGGCTGGGGAGGCAGGACATGAAGGGTGGGTGCCCTTGGGTGTGCTCCTGTGTGCACACATGGCAGTGAGACTGGCGCCCCTGGCAGGGAACCCGGCCTCCACGGCCCTGCTGGGGGGTGCGGTGCCCCGGACATCACCCCTCACCTCACCCCCGGCCCCTGCTCAGGACCAGGAGGGTGGCTCCGGGCTGGGGGCTGGGCGAGGAGAGGGAAGCTTGTCTCGAGGAGCTGCCAGTTCACGCTGGCCCCTACCACGTCCTGTCTGGCCCGGTCGGAGGGGGGCTTCCAAACTGGCTGCCCGGCCCTCCCGTACCCTGGTGTGTGTGGGGCTTGGCCCCCACTAATTGCAGCTGCCTGTGACAGGCAGAGGTGGGTGGCGATGGGGTGTGGGGGGCTCCTGACCCCCCGCCCCCAGCCTGCGGAACCACAATCTGCCTCCTGCAGCCATACCTGCCGGGTCGCCTGCCCGACCCCCACGGGAGAGAGAAGCCTTTTTAGGAGCCGGGGCCACCTTGGGACAGAAGGGGAACTCGAGTTATGCCATCGTGTGGGTGATGAGCCCAGAAGTGCCACCGGATCCTCACCCGAGGGTTCCACACAGCGTCACACCCCCGCCACACGGGCTGTGCCCCGGGGCCACCTTTTCCAGAACGACTTCCTAGCAGAGATTTCATTTATTTGTCCATCTTTTGCACTTTTCCTATTGAAGACTTGAACAAGTTTTTCCTGTTAAAGTTGAGTGACGCACAGAGGAGACCGACGTGCAGCACCAGGGCCTGTCTGTCCACGGGCTCCTGACCAGGGAAGCTTCCGGAAACCCTGCCGGGGCCCATGCGCTTGGCCCGGCGGGGTGGGGTAGGGGGGACACAGTGGGTGCCCCGAGCCCTTGGTGTGCCCCCGCCCACCGGGTCCCATCCTCTGCTCTGCCCGCTGCCCGCATGGGGCCCGCAGGCCTGGCGGGTGGGGCGGGGCAGCGGCTGCACAATGGTGGAGACCTGGTTGGTCCGCAGGGCGGGGCACGGCGTTTATTCCAGGGCTGGAGGCCTGGAGACCACCAGGTACGCGTGGTCTCCTGGGAAGGGCTCTGTTGGCACCGGTGCGGGGCCTGCCGCAGGCTCATTGCTGCTCCCAGGCCTGGGGGGTGAGGCCTGGGCGTGGCAGCGGCACGGGGGCCTTTAGCTCCGCCCTCTGCCGGCTGGGGCAGCTCAGCACAGGTCACAGCAGCACGGAAGGTGGCCCCTGCGTCCCTGGCCCTGCCCTGTGCCCTGGGAGGTCCGGCAACCCACCCCAGATACACAGTCCCCCGTGTGGTCTCATGGGCTGCAGTTGTGGGGAACCTGCTGATCCCTGGCGCCTGGACTCACCCCTGTTCTGTCTGTGGAGGGGGCTTGATCCAGGCCCCTGCTCCCTGGGCAGGGCTGTAGCTGTGGTTCCGGGAGAGCTCTGCTTGGAGGCGGGGCCTGCACCTGCCGGCCCCTCCAGCCTCCCTGCCCAAGTGTCCCGGGCTCCCTGCCTGTGTTGCCAGGAACATGGGCCCTGCTCCTCTTCTACCCAGCTGTCGGTACCCCGCAATGGCCCCAGGCGTGGGGGTGGGGGACCCCGCAATGGCCCCAGGCGTGGGGGTGGGGGACCCCGCAATGGCCCCAAACGTGGGGGTGGGGGACCCCGCAATGGCCCCAGGCATGGGGGTGGGGACCCTGCAATGACCCCAGGTGTCAGCTTGGGGCAGTGAACCAGGCCTGGGCCTGTGACCGACCCTCTCTGGCCCAAGCTCAGCCTTGGGCTTCCTGGGGCGGGGCCCTGGGTAAGATTCCCGTGTGAGTGACAGGCAAGCTGGGCCTGGGGTCGCAGGTGTGGAGGCTTCAGCTCAGACCCCGGGGCCAGGACTGGAGCCAGGATTTGGTGGCTCCTCTTGGGGATGGTTGGGCAGGTGGCCGGCCTTTCCAGAGCCCCAGATCTCATCTGTAAATGGCTCCCTCTGAACCCTGGAGGGCTGGACCCCCAAGCCCCTGTCCCTCTTGTCCCCACTCCATCTTGATCAAAATCTCCAGGGCGGGCCCAGCCAGGCCCCGCGAGTGGGAAGAGCGGGAGGGAGTGTCCTGGAAGTGGCGTGCAGGTCGCAGGACGGACCCCGCCTCCCAGGAAGGGTGAGGTTCCGGTCCCTGGGGTTCAGGTGCATGCGTGTGCTCCGGTCAGCACCTCCCTGCCACAGGCGCGGTGACAAGCCCCCTCCCCCGGGCTCTGAGGTGCTCTGGTCCCAGACTGCTATTGGCTGTGGGTGGCCGTGTTGGGAACAGTGCTGGCTGGGGGGCACAGCAGTAAGACGGGGTCTGTCTCTCCACTGCTCCCACCAGGGGCCAGTGGTCCCTCCCCCTTCAGCCCGTCCTCCCCAGGGGGCCTCCCTCTGTCCCTACTGTCCCTATGCCCTTCCTGGGCTTTGCCGGGCTCCCCTTTGCTCTGCTCTTCACGGTGCCAGAGCCGGGCGCCCACCGACGGCCTGGCCCCTGGCACTGCTGGCCTCAGGAGGCGTTCTGCTCTCTGTGACCAGCACCCCAGAGGCTTGGGAGCGGGTGCTTTGCACAGTTGGGGAGCGGGTTTCTGGTTGACTGGGTTGGGGAGAGGAAAAGGGGTCTTACGAATGTTTTCTTCTCGGTTTATGAGTTATCACCCACCGGCAGCGGCCTCTGGCGTCTCCAGGCTGGGTTCGAGTGAGGAATGTCGTGTGCAAGGACCCCCAAGCGCCAGCCGCTGTTTCGTTTGCAGCCACCTTATTGTTTAAGCCAGTGCCAAGTGTAGGCTTTCTGTTGAAGCGCCTGTGGGTCACGGTCTCCGGGCTCCCAGGGGACTTGAGGTTGTCCCCACCGCGTCCAGACAGCTCCCCACTCGCACACGGACGGTGTGAGAGGAGACCCGCCCCACAAGCCCCCTTCGGAAGCTCCTTTGTTTTCTGCAGCTGACGACCAAGGTCCTGCTGATGCCCACAGCTGGTGTAGGTGCCCCGCTCCTGCTGGGTGGGGCCCTGCCCCAGGATCCTCTGCGGGTCCCCTGCCCAGGTGGGGGGCTGGCCACTTCTTGCCCCAGGAACACCTGTAGTCCTGTTTCCAGGGGCCGGCTGCCGGGGCTCCTGGGCAGAGGGTGGGCTCAGGGACCTGCGAGCGCGGTGGCAGGGGGAGGGCCTGGGAGCGACCTGGGGCTGAGGGCTTGGCCTGGCCCCCCTGCCCCCCGCGCCTGTGCCCTCCACTGAGGGAGCCGCCGGCAGCCCCGTTTTATATTTCTGGAAGTTTACAGGTTGTGGTCTATCAGCCCAAAGTCATTGGCGTTGTGTTTTGGATGTTTTCCCTTAAGTTTTCAGATTTTTTTTTTTAAAACAAAAGTATTTTTTTAGGTGCGATAACCCAGAAAGGGCCTGTTGGGTGTGTGCGTGTGTCCTGAACCCCTGACATCAAGATGGGAGCCTGAGCCCCCAAGCCTGGGTGTGAGGGAAGGGCCCCACTCCCCGTGCGACAGAGCGGGCAGTAGGGCGCAGACTCCCCACCCGGGCCCTGGGACAGCCGCAGGTCAGCCCAGAGGCGGGACGCTCTGGCCAGTCGGAGGGTCCCAGCTGGGTGGGGTGGGGGAGGGGGAGCTGGAGGTTTGGCAGCCGAGCCCCTGTAAGTGGCGACCTGTCCCACCCTGGGGAAGACACGTGGGACGCTCGACAGACTGTCGCGATACCACCCCCTTCACTTTGTACTCTGTGTGTGCGTCTTGGTTTTCTGTGTTTTAATAAATCCTTTGGGAAAGGACTGAATCCGAGTGTTTTGCTGAGATTCTCACTGATGTGGGGAGGGGGCGAGGGGCGTGGCTGTCCCCTGAAGCCACCTCTCACCTAAGACCTGGTCCCCACGGGGCCCAGGGGCATGCTGGGAAGGAGGGACACCCCAAGAAGGGGTATGTAGGGGGCGATGCCCTTCTCACCTGCACCCCTGAACACACCCCGTCGCATCAAACACTGAACCCCCAGTGACAGCGTGCAGCCCTCCTCCGGCCCCAGCCGCTGTCCCCAGCAAGGGGATAACGTGTTGGGGTGTCAGGGGCACCTCCATTCTTGGAGATGGGTGGGCCCCCTGCTCAGCCTCTCCGCTGGGGCCCTTTTCTCCCAGCCCAGCACTGGCTCCCGGCTCCGGGCTTGGGGGGCCCGCTGCTGAATGTGGCAGCCTCGCCCGCCCCCCCCCGCCCCCCCGTCCCGCCCTGACAATGAGGGGAGCCGACCGCTGAGCACCCCGCGGGCTTGGGCTTTATTTTGTCATTCCATAAATACGGCGGCCGCCTCAGCTGGCGGCGTTGGGAAGCACAAGGCCGGTGGAGGGCGCGGGGAGCGAGGAACGAGTCATGAATTAAAAACCAGGGCGAGAGGAAAGCACGCTATTTACACGCCCGCCCGAGGGCAGGGGCGCCGGGCCTCAGACATGGGACGAGACGGCGTGGGGGCTCCGTGAGTTATGAGCAAGGAAGAGGTCCCAGCTGTCCCCAGACCAGGCTCGCCCCAAACCCTCGCTGGGGTCCAGGCCCCCCTCCCGGCCCCCCCAGCCCAGCTCTTCCCTTTTAGGCTCTGACTGCCCGTGGGTGTCCCCCCCGACTTCCTCTCCCCTAGCCCAGCCCCTTCCTGAGCCAGGAAGCAGAGCCCCCCGACCTCCCTGCAGGGGTGCAGCAGACGCGGGCACCCCGGAGCTGGGCCGAGCACAGTGCCCGCGGCCGGGCTGCTGGGGCAGCGCTGCCCATTTTGGCCTTGGCTGAGCCCCACCCTGGGGACCCTCACGCCCTCCTTGGCAAACTCCTCGGCCCGGCAAGTCCTGGACTCTGTTCCAACAGTGGGCGGCCTGGGGGCAGCTGTGTGCCCGGCCCAGCGGCTCTGCCCAGTGAGGGGCAGCGATTTGGCCCCCTGGGTGGGTTGGGGACAAAATGCCCCCGGCAGGGCCCTATCCTCAGGCAGGGCTCCTGCCCCCACGTGACCCAGAGTGGCGGCAGGCCAGGCACCTGTGGGGACAGGTGCGGCTCCCTCCCCACACCCACCGGGTGAGGCATGGAGACCAGGTAGAGGAGACCCCAGGGGCCTGTCTCCGGGGATGGGGGAAGGTTCTAGGCTGCCGGGTCAGCACAGGGGTTGGAAGGAGAAAGCTGTCCTCCCCTTGACTTGGAGGCTTTCTCAAGGCCGCTCCCAGCCCCTCGGAGGACGGCAGGGAGGCGCCTGAGCTTAGGGCAGCTTCTGTGAAAGCGCCGCCCAGGGCGAGGGAGGGTGTGGGGGTGCCAGGGCAGGGGCGGACCCCGCATCTGTAGAGCAGGGGGCTGGGGTACCGCTTACCATGGGGGCTGGGGCTGACAGTTCCTCCCTGTCCCAGCCTGGTCCGGGGTTGGGGGTGGTGTGAGACGGAAGGAGCAACCCCAGCTGTCCTCACTTCTCAGGGTGTGTGGGGTCTTAGGGGCGGCGCTGCTGCCCACTGCCCAGGTGACAAGCTCTGGCCCAGCACACACACTCGGCACCCCAGACGGACCGCCTCAGCCTCCCCTGACCCGCAGCCTCTCAGAGGGTGGGGGCACCTCTCCAAGGAGAGGCTGCTGGGATGTTGTCCTGCGTCGTGGGGGCGGCTGTGGTGCTGGCAGGCCCCCCAGCCCAGGGCATGCCGTGCAGAAGACCCCGGGGACCCTCCCTCACTGAAGGGCTGAGTGTGTTCTCTCGGCAGACCCCAATGCCACCATCCCAGGTAGAGGGGAGGCGCTGACCTCTCGACAGTGGTCAGTGGTCAGCAGCCACAGTCCAGCTAAGCATGTGTGACCCCGGGGCCTTCTTGGGCAAGGACAGAGGGGCAGGGGACAGGGCCCTTGGACGGAGGGCAGGTGGGGCCCTAGAGGGACCTGGGCTGGAGCGGGCTCCTCCACCAGGCGGCTGCCACGTTCTCCGGGCCGCCCCATCGATCATGTGCAGGGAGCAAGACCGCGGGGCCACGAACTTGAAATCAGACTCCCCCAAACTCTCCGTGGGTCCAAAACTGCAAAGTCCATCCCCCTGGATCCCTGCCCCTGCCAGCAAGGGAGGAGGCCGGGGTCAAGGTGCATCGGGAAGGCCCCTCAGACACCCCCTGGGGCAGGTGGCGGTGGACGAGGTGGGGTGGAAGCATCTGAGGTCAGGCCCGTTGGAAAGAACCTGGAGCCCTGGGTCGGAGGGAGACCCCCATGGGGAGGCCCAGCCCCAGCGTCAGGAGCACAGGACGACCAACGCCGCGGGGGGCTCTCAGCAGAGGAGAGGCCAGCCCCCCGGCCCCCCTGGACTTAAGGTGTCTCCTGGAGGGTCTCGGCTGGGAGAAAACCTGGTGGTTTCTTGCAGGATGAGCAGGGGCTGCAGGCTTGGGTGGGACCGCCTGACTGTCCTTGTAATAGTCAGTGTCCCCGCAGGACCTGGGTCCCTGGAAGCCACAGGGATGTCTGAGATGCTTTCCTGATGAGGTCATGGCGGCACCTTGTCTTCATTTGACGCAGACCCCGCTCTTGGCTTCCGAACAGCTTAAGCGAGCAGAACAGAGATGGGGTGGGGGAGGGCGGTGTCCGAGCCAGCGGCGGGTGGGGGTGGGGGTGGGGTGGGGGGCTTCTTAGGACCTGTAGTCCTTTTTGCTGTAGGGTTTATTGCCCAAAATACTGTCGATCTCGTGGATAATGGAAGACGACAGCTTCGGAAGGACCTGTGGGTGAAGACAGGAGCGAATCAGAATCCCACCAACACCGGCCTGGCCTGTGGGGGAGGGGGTGCCGTTCGCCCTGCCCCCCATCATGCCCCAGCTGAAGCAGATGGGGGCCACCCTGCTTTTTTTTTCTTCTTTTTTTCCAGAAGGCTTGGGGCAGAGAGGAAGCCTGTCTTAGTTTATACTCTGTCCCTCAAACTCCAGAGTGCTCTAGAACCTTCTAGAAGGCATCAAACGCAGACTGCAGGGCCAGACGCCTGATTCCCACCCCCGCAAACCGCTTTTCCCAGCCTTCCCTACCACACCATCCAGACGGCACAAGCCGGGGCGTCTTTGGCTCCTCTGCCTCACCCTCTATGCCGTTCGCTAGCCAGTCCTTCCGGCCCACCTTCCAGATCAGCAGGATGTAGCCCCTCTCCCACCTCCACCACCATCGCGGCCCGCCCCGCAGTCTCTGCCTCCCCTTCTGCACCCTAGTGCTCCCTCCCCAGCAGCCAGGCTTTTAAAACCCAAGGCAGACCACGCCCCTCTGTGCTCAGCATCCCAGGGCCCCGCCCCCATCTCACTCGCCATGGTCACCCAGGTCCCCAGAAGGTGCACAGTGTCCTACGGGGCCCACTCAGCTCCTGCCTCGTCCCCCTGCCAGCCCTGGGCTCATGCCCACCCTGGATCACCCTCAGGCTGCCTGGAACGTTCTTCCCCCGAGGGTGTGCACGGCCCACTCCTCAGCCTCCGAGCCTGAGCTCCCATGTCACTTTCTCCCCCAGCCGCCCTCCTCCCCACCCGACAGCCCCTTCACCCTGCTGCTCTCCGTCCACCGGACACTAGTTCTAGTGTTTTTCCACGCTGCTTATCTGACAACACTCTGATTCCTTAATGCTCGGATTTGGCGATCACCGTCTGTTCCGCTAGAAGGCCCAGGCCCTGCAGAACGGGACTCTTTGGTGGCACGCTGATGAGCCCAGGGGCCTAGGGCAGTGCCTGGCATGCAGTAGGTGCTCAACAAATATGTGCTGGACGAATGGCTGATGGGTCACGGGGGTGTCCTCCAGGACTCCCCCTACCTCTGCTCAGGGGCCCAGGGGGCGGGGTGGGGCTGGCGCCCAGCAGGGACCCCGCTCACCTGTATTGCTCCGATGTTCTCCATCAGCTGGTCTGCGCTGGAAGCACCCAGGAGCACGGAGCTGACCCCCTCATTCCTCAGGCACCAGGCTGGGGGGCAGCAAGACCACAGGTGAGGGAGACACACCCACTGCCGGGGCCCTTCTGGGTCTGGCCTGCCCCTCCTGGTGCCCAGTGTCTGCAGTGCAGGATGGGGGTGCTCGGGGAGACCTGGCACAGATGCCCCCGGCTGCAGAGGTGGCCCAGGTACTCAGGGACCCCCATCCTCACCCATGTGTGTGAGACCCCCATTACCCACAGCTGGCTAATGGAGGGGGGCCAGGGACTCCCTGGCCTGCCCTGCCACCTATGGCCACCCCCTGCCCATTCAGTCACCTATGGCCCCGCCCTGCCCCAAGTGGTCACCTATGGCCCCGCCCCGCCCCGCGCAGCGCGGTCACCTATGGCCAGCTGCGGGAGTGAGCAGCCCAGGCGCTCGGCGATGGCCTGCAGCTCCTTCAGCTTGGCCTGCTGGCGCCGGCCCTCCTCGCTCAGGATCTTGTCCTTCAGCCACTGGTAGCCCTGGGTGGGGGCAGGGGAGAGGGCACAGCCCCGGGTGAGGCCGGGGCACCGGGACCTCTGTGCGCAGCCGGCCCGTGACTTGTGCTCCTTGCAGAGCCTTCTCCCCAAACAGCAGCTCTCACCCATCCACTTGAAGCCAAGGCAGCAGCCCCCCAACACGCCCCCCACACACCCCCGGCTGACCCGTGCCCGGCTGTGGGCGACGCTGGAAGAGTGAGTTGCAGTGCGTCCCAGGGCCCCCCTGACTTTGCTGTCAGGGTTGGGGAGGAGTGAGGGGGGCAGGCCATCCTGCCCTTGAACCCGGGGCCGGGGGTTCCAGTGCTGGGTCTGCCTGTTCCTTGTCCCCCAAACCCTGCATTCTGAGGACTCTGAGTCCCCTCCTCACAGGTGTGAGAGAGAGTGCGTGTGAGCGTGTGAGTGTGTGTGAGTGCCTGTGGGGTGGGGGCATCCCACATGGCACAGGTGGACCCGGCTCAGGCTGTGCATGCTGAGCTGGGGTGGGCGGGGAGGCACTGAGGGGGCCTCTCCACCTGGGCGTGCCCCCTGGGGTGGCAGCCCTTCTAGCCCTGGGCTCAGGGCGGCAGGGGCTCCAAGTTCCCATGGACACAGCGGCCCTGCAACCGCCCCGCAGATGGGCCAGAACCAGCACTGAGGCAGCCTGTCCAGCCTGCCCGCTACCCAAAATGCCCGGCCCGGCCCCCTACCCAAAATGCCCGGCCCGGGCCACTCCTGTACCTTCAAGGAGGCTCTTGAGTAGGGCGGGATGCCACTGTCATACTTCCCAGACACGATGCCGCAGGCCAGAGGGGACCAGGTCATGGCGCCCACGCCTGAGAGGGGAAAGCCAGTGAGGGTCAAGCCCTGGGCCCTGGGGGAGGGCGTGGGGCGGGGGGCATGGGTGCAGGGGTGGGGCATGGGGCGGGGCTGCGGGGTGGGGCATGTGGTGGGCGGAGCAGGCAGTGGAGGGGCGGGGCATGGG
>PVKE010010015.1:0-26526 GCA_004027555.1 Craseonycteris thonglongyai | reverse complement strand
CCGCGCCACCGAGTAGGCCTCCTGCGGATGCAAGGGGGGCTCGGTGGCCTGCGGGCTGGGGCCCCCACAGCAGGGAGGAGACACGCATCTCCAGGGAAGGGCCCGGCCACCTGCCCCTGGCCCTCCTCACCATGAGCCTGGGAAGAGGGGGAGGCTCATCAGACGCCAAGGCTGAAGGGGTTGTGGGGGGAGCACACCCAGCAGCGAGACGTGGGGTCTGGCATTTGCTAGCTGGGAGGCACTGGGCAAGGGGCTCGCCTCTCTGTGCCTCAGTTTCCCCATCTGTTGTGAGGGTCAAATGTGCCAATGGCGTTGGCAGCCCTCACGACTGCCTGCCAGTGGTGTGGTGACTTTGTTTATCACGGTGGTCACACAAGGGCCCTGGTCCCGGGACGACGGCAGCAGCAGCCAATACCGCCGGGTCAGGAGGGAGGGCGGCTGGCACCAGCCCATTGCTGCCACTTGCTGCTCAAAGCCTCCATGCCACAGCCCGTGGTGGGGGAGGCGGGAGCCAGGGCTGACGTCTCCCCTGCCGGCCAGCCTGGGGGGCCTGTACCCCTGGAGGCTCAGCCTTCACGTGGGTGACGTGGAGAGATGAGGCTGCAGGCTCCCGGCAGCTCCAGCAAGATGCCAAACGCTCACTAACACTTCGGGTGCCAACATCGAGGTGTGCCAAGGGCTGCCGGGACTGAGTTTCCCGCGAAATGTAAGTCTCGCTTACTTTCTTTGAGGAAGTGGCAACCTGGGACTCCCCAGGGGAGGAACAGCTAGGCCCTTCTGGGGATGCCAGGATCTGGGACTGTTCTGGAAGGTGGGGCAGGAGGGGCTGAGGCTGGGAGGGGTCCTGGAGGCAGGGCGGGTGCAGTGCCCAGGCCCCTGCCCCCTGCCCCCCACTCGCCCATCCCCTCCGCAGGTGCCTGCCTCAGACCAGAGCTGCCTGCTGCCCCCTCTGGGACACTCCAGAAGCATCTGCTGCCCTCGGACTCCGGTGACTCCCATGGGAGGAAATGGCAATGAAGGGGCCGCTTTTCTGAAACTGTGGGTGAGGGGGCAATGTCATGGATTATGTGGGAGCCCTGAGACTCTGAGTGACATGACCTGGGCATTCATCTCAGCCGGGACTGTGTGACCTTGGGCAGGTTACTTAACCTCTCTGTGTCTCAGCATGTACATCTGAAAGCTGGGATGGCAGCAGCCCCTGCAGCCCTGTGAGGCTTAGGCGGGAGCTGGTCCACGTGAAGCCTCAGAAGAGCCTGAGAGCTCGGTGTGAGGGCCCCAGAGTGGTCGCCTGAGCTCGGGGACCTCCGTGAAGAGCTTCCCGCCTGTGCGTTCAGGTAAGCCTCGGAGCGGCCTCCGCGGGGGCTGCCATCCTAGCGGTCTCGCTCCCCAGGTGAGGCCTGGAGAGCTTAAGCCCACCCGGTCCTTAAGCCAAGAGGCGTCACAGTCATCTATGGACTCATGACCCACGGCTCTGACCCCGCTGGATGCCCGGGATCCCCACAGTGGGGGCAGGGTGCCCGGGCCCGGGGATGCGCACGTGCCGCGAGGCCACCCTACCATGATCTCCATGGAGCTCCAGCGCGACGTGCCCCAGTACATGGCCATCCCCTGGTTGATGATGTGGGTCATGGCGCGCACCGTCTCTGTCACGAGAGAAGGGGAAGCCGCGGGTGGGCGGGGGCGGCCGGGGCGCAGGGGGCCCAGCCTGGGGACGTTCTGCAGACGCAGGCGGGGTGCGGGCGGGGCTGCAGCGCACTCCTGGCCCCGCAGGCGGGTGTGGCAGGGGCCTCCCCGGCCACAGGCACAAGCGAACCCCCACCTGCACGCGGGTCTTGAAAACGGTCTCCCCGGACAGTTCGGGTCTTACGGAACCTGGGAAACGGGCTCTGGATGGACCGGGCTGTGTGTGTGGCAGGTCAGAGCGGGGAGGCGAGGGGAGAGCCAAGAACGTGACTCTAGGCTCTGTCTAGCTGGCGGGAGCTCTCGGGTCACGGGAAGAACCGGGTATGGGTTATGGTTCCCGTCGGACCGGTGGAAGGAAACACAGTGTTTGCCTCTTTCTCGCCTGCCACCTCTGGACTGGAGGGAGAGGTGCTGGTGGCATCTAGAGGGACACAGGGCACGGTGTGGGCGGGGGCTGCAGGCTGGGGCTCCCCACGTGTCCATAGAGCCATGGCAGCCGCTGCTTGGGACCCGCCCCGGCTTCTCGCGCCAGCCCAGTGTCCCCAGCACGGGATGGTGGCAGCTTGGGCTCCCAGGGCAATGGGGCCCCTTCCGCGAAGGGTCAGTGTCCTCAGAATCGCCGCGTCCTCAGGAGGAAACGGCTGGAACCCCAGGCCTGCCTGTGACGTAGGAGGGAAGGGCCCCTCCCTTGGCAGTCGCTCCCTAGGACTCAACGAAGGTTCTGAGAAACGCGCTGCCTCCTGCACTGCGGCGGTTTTTCCAGGGAGCACTTAGTGCCCATTTCTAAACTTCCAGTGTCCCTTCGCCGTCTCAGATTCCTCCCAGGCCCTACACGGTGCTTGCAAGTCCGCGGCCCCGGGCAGCGTGGGAAGCAGTGGAAGAACAAAGCCGGGCCCTGGCCCTTGCCTGGGGTGAGAGCTAAGGTCGCTGGGGCTTCAGGGCTGGTGGTCTCAGTGGGTTCGCACAGGACCCCTAAAACCTCACACCTGGGCCAAGCCCTGCCCATTCTTCCCGCCCAAGGCCAGGGGCTGGGCTCCTCTCTGCCCCTTTTGGGGAAGAGGGCGGGCTGGCAGGGGAGCCCGACCCCCCTGGGACTGCCAACAGGCCACGGCTTTCACTGCCCACACCGGTCCACACGCTGGGCTGGAGAGGCGTGAGGGGCCCAGGAAGACATCAGCCCGAATCCAAACCCCAAGCCCGCCGGGCGGTCCTTATCGGGGTCGTTGGGCGCCTGTGACCATGCAGCATAACGGCCCCGTCTTTTCAGCCAAGGCTCAGGCGCACATGCTGGAGGGAGGGAAGCCTGAGGACACCCGTCCACCAGCCCGGCGCCTGGCACAGCCTTTGCCACACGGGGGTGGGGAGACCGTGTGGGGTACTGCAGGGCCCCATCCATGCAGGGAGGGGTGTGCGCTGGTGCCGGGGGGTGGGGTGGGACCAGGCCCCTGGGTCCCCCGGGGGTTCCGGGCAGGGGCAGGCTGGGCGCAGAGCCCACACGCAGGAGCAGGGTTCTCTGCGCTTCTGCCCAATGCCAGTGGCCCCAGAAACAGGGATGAGTGCCCTTCAACTCAATATCTGATGCCGCCGAACAGAAGCAGGACCCAATCCAGCGGCCTCCGCCCAGCCCCACCGCCTCTCCCGTCGGGTCACAAATAATACATGGGAGGGGTCAGGTGGCAGTGCCAGATGGCAGGCAGGAGCCCTGCCAATGTGAAACACAGCCCAGTTCCCAGGGAGACCGAGGCTGGCCCGCGGCGGGGGGTCTGACAGCCCTCCAGTCTCCCTGGCTCCTGTAGGTGTTCTCCAAGCACGACTCCACGTCAGTGGAGAGGTCAGGCCACCTGGTGAGGGGTGGGAGTGGCAGGTGGCCCAGGGGGGCACCAGTACCACGCCAGCCGGGACGCTCACGGAGCAGCCGGCGTGCTGGGGCTGATGGCTTCCGGTCGGGGTAGGAACTTAGCAATCACGAGCTAGAGAGACGATACAGCTTGTGCTCTGGGGTCCCCGATGGGTTTGCTTCGGGGGGAACCTGGTCTCCCCTAGCCCTCTCCCAGTGGCGCTGACCACAGCACCCCCAAATCAAGAGGAGGCCCAGCTGATGGTGGGCCGGCCCCCCGGAGGGTCGCAGCAGTGCCAGGCGGGGGCAGGGGGGACATGCACACAGAGGGACAGGCGGAGTGAAATGACAGCGTGGCCTGGCGGGGGGCGGGAGGGGGAGCTTCTCCTTCACTTGCAAGATGTTCCCAGAGGGCACTTGGTTTTCCCTGATGCATTTTATAGAGAAGTTTGTCATCGGGGGAAAGAGTCGTGTAAATAAGATCACTGTCTCATAAAATGCAGCTTGGACTCAGAAGTCACTAGTCGGGCCGAGGGTACCGTGTACCTTCTATGATGAATGTCCTGGACTTGGAGGAACTAAATGGGTCCCCTGGTGATAAAAGAAAGATTTAAAGAGACCAGAGTTGATAGCTGTGGGACCGTGGAGAGGCGTGGTATGACACAGAGCACGGCAGGGAGGCACAAATCACTTCTGGCAGAATACTCGTTTTGTTACACACACACACACACACACACACACACACACACACACACACACACACACAGTCTATATATAAACAAACGGAAAAAGTAACTTGAACGCAACTTAGTTTCCCAAGCTCCTGAAGCACAAACCACAAGCGCCCGGGGACGGCGGAGACACAGGAGGGGCAGGGATGGAACAGAAGAAGAAATGGGCGCCCGAGAGACAGAATCCACCTGTGTTTTTGGTTTTTTTTTCCTGCCAAGTTCATTCCCCAGAGCAACAGACCCGTAACCTCCCAGTGGGAGGTGATGGAGAGGAAGGAAGAAGGAAGGAAGCGGCTGCAACTGAGTCATCCTATTAGGACTTCATTTAGCTACAGAGTATCAGCAGCTGAGAGACTACCCCATGCAGTTCTGAACCCAGGGCGAGGACCATAGGGACCCAGAGCAAGGCCGGGCTGAGCTCCGGCCCTCCTCGCCTGCCCCGCCCCCCGGGAAGGGCCCCCACCTGGGGGCCATCGCGGCCTCAGGTTCAGGACCCTGTGCGCTCTGGAGTGGGGCCGGGCGCGGCGGCGGGTGCAGGACCTACCTTCCATGGGCGTGTTGGGGTCCGGGCGGTTGGCAAACACCACGTCCACGTATTCCAGCTGCAGCCGCTCCAGGGAGGCCTTCAGACCTGGGGGAGGAGTCGGGAGGGACTGTCACCCTCGTCACAGACCTTTCGGGGCCCTCAGCTGAGCCAGAGATGGATGGGACGAGACCCCTGACGCTGGGAGGTCGCGGATGGTGGGGAAGCAAGGGGCGCCCGGGGTCGTGGAAAGGTAGGATGGAAGTGGGGGGCTCTGCTCGTTTGGGAAGACTCGGGGGAGACAGGACACACAGGCCCTGCACCCTATCATCGGTGGGGGGGGGGCCCTCACCTTCTATTATGTGCTTCCTGGACAGGCCCCTCTCGGTCTCCGCTCTGAAAAACAGGCCGGCAGCGTGGTGATGTGGCAAGCGGATTTGGGGAAAGTGGTTGTGATGTGATGTCAGGCGAAAAAAAGAAAAAAAGTGGGTCAGCACACGCCCCATGGGGTCTGATTCCCCTTTGGGGATGAAACCCCGAGGGCGCAGGGGCGTGCTCTCCCGGGCTGTCCCGGAGCCGTGGGGGTGCGGGCTGCTGCTTCCCAACGTGCTCCTCTGCTTGGCTTGGGTCTTCTTAAGTTTCAGAGTGAATCCTGTTTATAATTCCTATGAAGCCAATTCTGTCCAGCCCCAGACAGAATATGGGGCCGGACACGGGAGGCCAGCAGGGGACTCTGCGGCCCAGGGACGGCCGAGTGGTTTGGACAGTTCATGAATTGTCTGTGTTTTCCAGAATTTTAAAGATGTTACCTTTGTAATTGGAAAGAATTACAAACCCATGGAAGTAAAAATAAAAATTAAACAGGGTTTGATAAAAGACCAACTCAGCTGAAGCTGCATTTTTGGAACCTGATGTTCCTTAGAGGGATCAGCCAGGACAGATGGTCACGCACATGCCACCAGGAGACAGGAAGACACTGCACGGGGCTCCTGGCCAAGGCTGGCCTGCCCAGGACAGACCCCGTGCACCCTGGTTCTGCAGGACAGCTGTCCTCCTCCACCCAGGAGCCTCCTAAGTCAGGGGTGTCAGCAGGATGGGGGCTGTGGCCGGCTACACCTACTTTCCTCCCCAGAAGATCTTGGTGGTGATGACCAGGCTGGATCGTCTGTGAACAGAAGAGGTGTTGCTGGGTGTGGCCTCTCGGGGGTCCTCCCACCCCCATGACTGTCTTCACCTCTCATACTGGGCTCCTAACACCCTCCTCAACTGGGAGCATGGGTGCGGAATGGGACACCTAATTATCTGATGTTTGCAGTGGGCAGAGCCTGGGTGCTGGGGGTCCCCATGGAGTCAGGAGACAGCTCATAGATGCAACTAAGTAACCACATGAATGCAACTAACTAGCCACCTGGATGCAACTGAGTAACCACATGAATGCAACTAAGTAACCACATGGATGCAACTAAGTAACCACATGGATGTAACTAAGTAACCACATGGATGCAACTAAGTAACCACATGGATGCAACTAAGTAACCACATGAATGGAACTAACTAGCCACCTGGATGCAACTGAGTAACCACATGAATGCAACTAAGTAACCACATGGATGCAACTAAGTAACCACATGGATGCAACTAAGAAATCATATGGATGCAACTAACTAGCCACATGGATGCAACTAAGTAACCACCTGGATGAAACTAAGTAACCACCTGGATGAAACTAAGTAACCACCTGGATGAAACTAAGTAACCACCTGGATGAAACTAAGTAACCACATGAATGCAACTAAGTAACCTTGTGACCACAAGTCAGGCCGCTGGGGCCTGACAGAGATGAGCCCAGAGGAGGGGGTGCATGTGGCATTAGGTAGAGGAGGTCTGGGGGGGACAAAGCTAAGGATATATGAAGGGGGTTGAGGGAGGCGTGGTAGAAGAGACTCTGAGAAGGTCGAGGTAGGGCTGGAGGCCACGGAGGGGCTCCATGGGTGGTGGGGGGATAATGATCCCTGTGGTTGTGGAGTTGGGGGGCCATGGCCTCCACTCAACTTCACTCTTGAGCAGATGCTTTGTCTGGGACAAGTGAACTGGACACCCTACTCGGGGACTCAGTGGGAGCTTCCCCACCTCATCACAGCCCCTGGCTACTTGGTGGGGGTCGTCCGTAGTGTGAATCTCACTGCCTCTGGAGAAAGCACAGTGTGACTCCATTCTGGGACATTCTTCCCTTCCCCACTGAGAAAATTCTGGCACTTTCAGGCCTTAGGAAGGTGAGCTGGTTGTACAAGAGCCGATGTCATGACCCTGATGCTCTCCTGACAAATAGCAAAGGACAGCAACAGGGACCCAAGCCAAGGCTCGGCCTGGACGGCCTGCCCCCCCCCAACACATCTATCTGCCTCCCGTGGTGCCCCCTTCCCTCCCACCGGCCTTCTCATGGCCCCTCGTGTGTGCGCCCGGGACACACAGTCGTTACCTCCATCCCTTCTTCTTAATGATGTTCCCTAAAACAACTTCAGCCCTGCAAAAAAGGTCAGACATGAAGATTTCACTACAGTGTCACAGAGACATCGGACCCGCCCCACCGGGACCATCAGCTGTGAAAATGCCATTGGGACCAGGGAGCCAGGCTAGTGCCGCTGTGGCTCCGGCTGCTCATCCCAGAGGCGATAGCTGGGAGCGGCTGCGTTACTGCCCCACGAAGGTGGCCGTGGGCACGTGTCCCCACAGGCGTTGTCCGAGCAGCGGTGACTCTGGCTCTCAGAGGGAGGAGCCCACACCCCGCCCAGCAAGGCCAGCAGCACCCCGCCCCCCTGACCTACTGCAAATGCACGTGGGCGAAGTTTCCAGACAAGTATGTTTTTTAACAGGTAAATTATTCATCTGTTTTCGGAGACAACTGACATGGATTCAGGGCCAGCGGCTGAACTGGCAGTGGAGTGCGTGTGGGCGTATGGGGTGTGCGTCCCTCTTGTTGTCGCTTTTGAACAACAGAGAGGCAGACGCTGACCGCTGGTTTCTGTGTGGTGTTGCTCTGCGTTGGTACCAAACTCGGGCCAGCCGGCCTCTCGGGCGGGCAGTTGCTGCCTCACTGGGCACTGCCAGGTGGGAGGCTTTACTTTTTAATTTCTATAAACTTCCAGGAACTTCCTTGGCTTGCAGCAAAATGTTTCTGGGCAAAAACAACCGAGGGAGAAGGATCCCTGCTCGGTGCTATATTCCAACGATCACAGCGCCTGAGCCATCCCCTCAGAGATAACAGGCTCTAACTGGCCAGCTGTTGAGGATGCATTGTGAACGCCCCTCGCGTTTGGTCAAGATGCATAGAGGTTGCTCAGCCCCGGGCCTCTTCCTTGTAGTCCCTGGTCCCTCGTCTGTGGGACGACGGATCAGGTACGGAGGGAGAGAGACGGGCAAGCCGCGGTCCTGGGGGTACAGGGGTTGTAGGCAGTCACCCCAAGCCTGTTGCGCGTGGCTGTGGGTTTGGTAAGACTGGCACCTGTCGGTGGATGGGGGTGAGAGGGTCACAGAAACCCTGAAGCTCTCTGGGAAGCATCCTAATGAGTGTCAGCGTGAGAAGCTGGGGGGCTCATCCAGCGATGTGGCTGGCAGTCTGGTCAGGGAGAGGGACGGCACCTGGCCCACCGCCCGCTGGGGCTGCCAGGCAGCTGCTCCCGGCCTGTCCCTTGGCAGGTGCTCAGCTTCCCCATGGGGGCGACTGCTGGCACCGAGGCGCTGGTGGGGGTGGGTAGGCAGGTTCAGAGGCTGGGGGAGGCGTGCAGGGCAGGGTGAGGGCGGTGGGCTCCAGTGGCCACAACCCAAGGGAGGCTGCTGCCCAGGCCCTTGGCTCCTGGCAAGGGCTTCCAAAAGGCCCTGAGGCTGCCCGGGGCCCAGTACGCTTGCCCAGCATGCCAGCCCGGTGCCCCTTAATCGGGGGAAGGAGACAGTGACACAGAGGGTGTGGCTGCCAGGCAGTGGCGTGTGCCGGCCCAGGCGTGGGGGCTCAGAACGGGCTGGGCGCCGGCCCCCTGGCTTGGCACTGGGTTCCTCTGACCTCTGGCTAACTCCTCTGTCTGGAAAGCGTTCCGCTTGGAGGGAAGCGGCTGCTGGTCTGCAGGGGTTGGGAGGGGCAGAGGACTGCTGATGTGGGTTAGGAGATTTGGGGGTCCTGGTGGAGGGCCCCAGGACTGTCAGATCTCAGACACGGGTTGGCACTTGCGCAGAGGCCCAGCTGGGTCCCCTGATTTGGGCCCCACTGCTGGCAGGGCTGCAGGCAATAATGACCCAGAGCCGAGAGGCAGGTGCTGGCCCCTCGGCCTGCGGCCGTAGCTGCCCGGCTGTGCCCTGCGGATGGGAACATGGCAGGAGGTGCCTGAGGGAGGGGGAAGGGAGCCGCAGCCGACAGATGAACAAAAGCTGACTTCTGAAGACCTGATGCGGGAGAGGTGATTTGATTACAGCCAGCCTTTAAAATGGAAGCCAGCAGCCTTGGCTGAAGAGGGCTTTTACATAATTGAGGAGGCAAGTTCAATGCCAAGATGGTAAGTGCTTCCTGCAGCGCTCGGCTGGCCAGACCCTCGCTGCCCGGCCCCAGAGGCGCCCCGGCTCTCTGCAGCCCTCATCGCCCCATTAAGAGGTGGCAAGGCCAGTGGGTGGGGCTGGCCGAAGGTCACAGCCTGGGAGGGCCCTGGAGGACACCTTCAACGTGGCCCTGGCCCCGCACAGCCTGTCTGGCCACCAGAGGGGCCTGGTCGCCTCAGGGGGTGGACGCGGGAGGAGTTTAGCAAGTGACCAGCGTCCAAGGGCACAGCGATTCGGGCCCCGTGAGACTGCCTTCCGGCCACAGCTCCGGCTCTTCCCGGGGGAGCCGTGGCCCCAGCCGCCTTCTCCTGTGAGAAGAGACACGTACTTGCCCGCCGCGTAGACTTCTGCCGTATCGAAGAGGTTGATGCCGTTGTCGTAGGCCAAGGTCATGAGCTGCTCTGCCATCTGTAACGAGAAAACCAGGCTGCCGTCAGCGGGGGCTCCCGGAAGCCCAGGGCCCCACGTGGGGCCTCCCCTCATCCTCGGGGCCCCCAGGACGGGCATGGAGGCAGCACTCGAAGAAAGGAAGGAAGACAAAACGAATGAAGAAACAGCCTATGGGCTGTGTCTTTGCAGCTGGGACCTGCGTCGTGCTTTGCACCTGTAACTGGGCTGAAGTGCGTCTTTCCAAGTTCATGTCTAGCCAGACAGAGGTCTGGGCGTGAGAATCAGCGTCAAGTTCTTAGCCCATTCCTTGAAATCCGTGCTGCTCGGGCTGTGAGCGCAGCGCTGAGACGGGGATTTCCTCCTGAGCAGTGGTCTGAGGCCACGCGGCGGGCACGGAGCCCGGGGCTGGGGCCTGAGCCTTACTAACAGCGTCTGCTTCCCCGGCGGCTTGCTCCTCTGGGCCAGGCCCTCGGGGGGATGGCAGCCCCACAGATGACAGCTGCTGTGACCCCGCAGGACAGGGAAGGGCCAGCCATTTCTGTGAGGGGCCGGAGAGTGACTAGTCTAGGTTTCGGGGGCCCGATGTGGCCGGTGCTCCACTCTGCTTCGTGTCGTGAAAGCAGCCACGGAGCAGGTGGGAGTGGGCATGGCCGCTTGCCAATAAAACTTTACAGAAACGTGCTGTGGGCGCTATAGAGACAGAGAGTACAGTAGAGGTTAAGCAGAGGCTGGGGGGTTGTTGTTAATGGGGACAGTTTCTGTTTGGAAAATTCTGGAAATGGACAGTGGTGATGGCTGGTAAGGGAAGGGCATGTACTTGGCGCCCTTGAACTGTGCACGTAAAAAAGGTTAACGTGGTAAATTTCATGTTATGCGTGTTTTAACCACAATAGAAAATGGTTAAAATGGTCAAAATGGCAAATTGTATGCTTTACATATTTAATAAAAAAAGAAAAAGAGGAAAGGAAAAAACGTAGGTGGGGGTCTGGTGGGGTGGCGAGATGTGGCTGGCCGGGCGTCGCTCCCTGGCACTGTGAGGTCCTACCATGGAATGCCCGTCTGCCCCAGCAAATCCACCAGTTTCTCCTTCTGTATCTCTTGGGCACCTGGGCACAGTATCTGGCGCACAAGAGGTAACTAAAAACAGGACCCTGCGTCTGGATTAGTGGGCATGTGCCTTCCTTGGACACAGGCTTGGCAAGGAACACAGGGTTCCAGGCAGGGCCACCCATCTGGAATGCCCACCGGGGGGTGCAGGCCACAGCTGGACCGCCCACTGGGGGCGGGGCCACCCATCTGGAACGCCCCCTCCCTGGATTTGGGCAGCCCAGGTGCTTCCTGTAGCACTGAGCCGACTGGCTTGGACCCAGCCGGCAGCCAGCTGAAGACTAAAATCCAGGCTTCCTCCTTCTGAACGTGGCGAGGGGGGCCCTTCGTACCTGACATATTGATTTTTCGGGACACTAACTGTAAGATTTAACACGAAAACGTGGCTCGCTCCTTTGCTCAATCATTTTCGCCTGCCAGGACCTTTTACCACCCTGAATCTGTCATCTATTGTACCTGCTGTCCTCCCAGCTCTGCGTCAGTTGGAAACGACTCCCAACGTCTTCATACGTGTCACTCTGTCCCTGATGGAGACACGGCAGGGCCAGCCCGGGCTGCCAGCACATCATTAATCAGGACTCTTTGGGTGTGATGATCCGCTGGTGAGAGTCACCTGACTGGATGGTCGCCCTCCGCCCTTCCGTCCGTCTTTCCCACGAGGCCACCACATGCAGTGCAGCTAGTGCCCTGTGAGAACGGAGTCACTCCCTCCCAGAATTCTTCCACGTCTGAATTTAGGGACCACGTGGAGAGGGAAGCAAGTGAGCCAGACTCGACTTACTCAGGTGAACCCCGTGGGCTCCGGGGCTCCCACCTCTAGTCTCAGTGCTGGGAACCAGCCTGGTGGCTGAAGGCAGCAGAGCTCCCGGCCCCTTACCAGCTGCGGCTTTCATCCTGGGACAGCCCACACCCGGAACACAGACCGAATGGGTGGAGGATTTGACCAAAGCAAAGCTTCCCATTGAAAAGCTAACCGCTCTGTCAGAGCTTAACAGGGTCTCGAATGAGCTCATTCATTTTTAAACGCAACAGTAAGTAGGGCAAACGTGAAGATGTCCAGAGCTCCCTGAGCGAATGCCGTTCTCATTTCCCAGGGATCGGCGGGCACGGCAGGCTGGGGACACACTGTCCCCTCTGGGACAGACCCAGCAAGTGTGTGTGACCACAGTGCACACACGGACCACAGTAACTGGGCTGTAGGAGCCCGGTGCCGAGCCTGCAGAGCCTGAATTCTCAGCGACCAGCACACGGTCCCTGATGGCCCCAATTCCCGTGGGCGTGCTCTGGCCCGGCCGCTCGGGATGGCACTGGGCTTTGTGACTTGGAGCACCCCCGCTCCCGGAATGTTCCTGGAGCCCTGCAAGTGAGGAACCTGAGTTTCTGGGACTGAAGGGGATTTGCTGAAGCTCAGCAGCTAGGTGCCACCTCTACGGCCGCCCTTCCTGCTGTCCCCAGGCCAGGGCACTCGGGAGAAACAGCAAAGCCGAGGCAGCTTCGGGAGCACAGACCCCCTGGTGCACAGAGCGGCCCTCACCACGTGTCCAGTGGGGGCCGCCCTCCCCACTCTGGGGTTCCGGGGGGAACGAGGGAGCCCTGTCCGTCATACCTCATCGGTGATCTGGCCTCCGAAGGTCACCCATGTTCCTGGAAGGAGACACAGGCTCAGTCAGAGAAGCTTCCCAGGAAACCCGCCTGCCCCGTCCCTGGGGTGCTGGGCACAGGGGGACAGCCCCGGCCATCACTCCACTCTGCTCTGTGGTGTGTCCTTGGCATGTGTGGACACATGGCCTTCAGGACAAGTTTCCCTCTTCTGGGGTCACCAAACCAAGGGGACAGGAAGTGCCCAGAGCGGGCAGCCAGCCACAGGGCTTTGCTTCATTTGTTGGAAAGAAGCTGGTGTGGCTCCTGGTCCAGGGACAGGCTGCAGGGAGCCGGACGAGGGGTGTCTCCCTGAAAAGGGGCAGCGTCTGCTGGCCTCATCCTCGTGTCTGCTGGGTGGTGTGTGTAAGCGTGTGTGTGTGTGTGTGTGTGTGTGTGTGTGTGGACACTGTTGCACCCTGGAGGTGGAGGGACAGAGTGATTTGGGAATGGAGCTCACATCTTGGGAAAGAGGAAAAAGGCCCTTGCTCTGTCTCCTTCCCTCTCTGAGGCATCCCCTGCCGGCACCTCCTTGTTACCACGGCAACACACATCCACCATCCTGGCTCTGGGTGCAGCTCCCTCCCCCGAGGAGTGGCCCCCTCAGCCTGTCCCCAGCCCCTGCTTCCTTGTGTGACACTCACCAAGCCCCAGGCAGGATACCCGCAGGCCCGACTTGCCCAGATTCCTGAAAAACAAATGCTGTGTGAGGGCTCAGTGGCCAGGCCGGGACCTGCCAGCCAGGCTTGGGCCCCCCAGCTCTCCCCAGTGCCAGCCCCCTGAGCTCCCCACCCCGGGTCTGAGAGCAACAGGGGCCCTCAGAGAGAGGCCTACTGCTCTCTCGCCCATGGGGTTAAAGACCCAACTGTCCCCCTTCACCCCCACACACACCGGGGCTTGGCCACACGGCTGGGACAGGCCGTGCTGGTGACAACGCTGGTGACCAGGCAGAGCCTGGAGAACCCCCTCCAAGGGAGCGTCAGGGAACCGATGCGTCTGGTTTCAGGAGCTGAAACAGGGCTGATTCGGGGCTACGATCCGGCCTCGGGGTGCCCTCTTTTAAGCAGCTCCTCTTCCTGTTTCTTCAGTGTCACTGTGGTTCTGTGTGTCCTTAACGCCTCTCTCAGGAGCTGAGCAGAAGTTAGTCCCACTTCATGGGCCATGCGGCCCGGGGACCTGTCCCTCAGCAGTGGGAATCGGGGGACACGACAGCTCCATGGTGGGGTGCTGCCCTGAGCTGAGCCTCAGCCTCTGCTGCGACCCCCACCCCCTGCCCTGACACAGGCCCACTCTGATGCTCAGCGGCCTCGTTTCCCTGGTTACAAGACCTCTGGACCCCACCCACCCAAGTCCCGGGCGGTCGTTGCAAGGGAGGGGTGGATGTAATACTCTTGGAAGCGGTTTGAAAACAGTTTGAGGTAGTTTGAAATTGCTAAGCTTTCTTGTCAAATTCCCATTGAAACCGGCCCCGCTGCTGCCCACTGTTACTACAGCGGTGCTGGGGACACCCCTCCCTAAACCGGGGTGCAACGGCAGCCGACTTCTCTCGTGGGGAGGGAGGGGGGAGCGAGGGGCGGAGGCTGCACCTGGCTGTGTGCACCTGGGTGTGTCACGTGACCTGCTGCCTCCCCATGCTCACCTGCAGAAAGGGATCTCACAGGGTCGCCCTGAGGACGACCTGACACACCTGTCTGGGTCACAGGACACTGACCCTGCCTGGCTCCTGCTTCTGAGAGAGACAGCACGGAACCCGGGACGCGGACTTTGTCCTCATACGACAAACGACAGCCAAACTAAACAGGCTTTAAAAGTGTGGGGTTAGAAGGGGAGTGGACGTTTCCCCTGGGCTTCTCCCCTATGAATCGATGAGGTGACCGGATAGCACCTGTGGGCTCCGACCTAGAGCCCCGGTCTGGGGCTGCTGGGAAGAGGCGCGGCTAACCCATCCCCTGTCCCTCGCATCAGGCCTATTTCACATCAAGGTAAGTGTCCCCACGCTTGGTGGAAAGTCCCTGGGACGGGAAGTCAGACGGTGCCGCTGAGCAGGAGGGACCGAAGGCTCTGGTCAGAGGTTCTTCACGGTTTCCGGGACTTGACCCCTTTGAGAAAGCCCTTCTGTGCACATGCGCCTGAATACAACACCCCCCTCAGAACCTTGTGATGCCCAGGGGTGTGCAGGGCCATGGGCACCTGGTCTAGATGAATCCAGGTGCTGGGTGGGGCTGAGACATGCCCACACACCTGCAAAACCATCCCCATGTTTTCGCGTGTCCTCCTGAATTTTCCCATCAGTGTGGCACCCAGGCCCAGAACGTGCTGCGTGCTCAGCAGACCGGCTGGTTCGCAGGCGGTGACGGCAGAACACCAGCCTGAGCCCCCGTGTCTGTGGCTGAAGGTGGGTGTGGCCTCTCGTCCCCCCAGAACGGCTGAGTTCCCTCCCCAGCCAGGGCGGGACCCAGGGCGGGACCCAGAGCGCCTGGCTCCCCAGCTGCCTCTCTGCCCGCTGCCCCGTGGGAATAATTCTACAGAACGAGGGCCCCGCGGGATGCTGCTTCCTCCCGAGAACGACAGCGCTGGCTCTGCGGTCAGCGGCCAGAAGGAATGAGAAGGGACAGGTGCCTCCCGGCTAAAAGCTGCATAAACACTCAGCTCTGTGGGGGTGCGTGGGGTGCGCAGCACATCACGGCCTGGTCTGGACCACGGCTGGGGACACATGGCCACTTGAAACTTTCCAGACTCCAAAGCCATTTCCTACAGACTTTCCTCCCCTCCTCAGAACTGGACACAAGGACAGAACAGTTGCTGGTCTTCATTCATTGGGCTCATTTCTCTTCTGGGGTCTGGAAGAGCTGTTAAGGCCTCGCGGATTTAACCTCTGCAAGAAAAGCAGCTACTGTGCCCCCCACCCCGGCCCCCCCCAAATACTGCACGTCCCATTCCGGGCAATTACAGGTCCTTTAAAAATAGTCCAGGGCCTCTCCCTTCAGCCGTCCGGGCTGAGGACAAGTCTGATCAGGGGGTGGACAGAAACACGGTCGTGAGGGGCTGGCTTGCTGAAGAAGGGGCCAGGACGTCATTGTGGGGTGACCCCCTGTTCACAGGTCTGTCCTGCTCCCAGACTCCAGGCTCCCTAAAGATGGGCCCGGGTTCTGGGGTATTCTTCAGATTGTAGCCGGCAGGGGCAGGGTCCTGAGGGTGTCACCGGGGATGGTGGGGGTAAGCAGCCCAGGCCCTGGGGGCCGAGCAGCGGCTCCTCCCTTCACTCACGGGGCTTGGCTTCCCGGCCGCCCTCGCACTGAGCACCCCTTGGGCCCTCTGGCAAGAACGGGGCACCCAAGTGCTGCCCACACACCTTCGGATCCCTTAACGCTGATGGGTGTGGCTGGAGCACCCCCCTGGGCAGGGCTGGCTTCCTGAGGATGCGGGTGGGGGGCACACAGTGAGATCAGGCCCCCGCAGCTGCACCCTGGCTGTGGCCCTGGGACTGTCATGATGGAGCAGCGCCGCTGGGCCGCTCTGGGGAGGTGGGAACCCCAGGAGGCAGGGAGCTGTGCTCAGCAGGGGTGCCGGTGGTTCGGAGTCTGATTTCGTCTCAGCTGCCGTGAGGCGTCCCACAGGGTCTGACCCCCCTGCCCCCCTCCACACCTCACGTGAAGCTCGCCCGGCCCGGCCACGTGGAAGGACCAAAGAGGTCCTGCAGTAAATTAGGAAGCGCTGGGGCTGGGATCCGAACCCACGTCCTTAGGCTGCAAACCCTCCAGGCCAGTGAGCATTGTCCTGGATTGTAGGTCTTGTCCTCCTGCCTCCAGCATGCCACACACACACACGCATGTGCACACACACACACGTGCCCACACCGTCACCTTCAGGACTCAGGCTCAATGAGACCTACTCCTCAATGGACCGGAGCATCTTAGGAGGGATGTCTCGTTAACAGCCACGCTTTCCACTGACAGGGTGCTTTCTATTTCTAGAAATGGCCTCACTGGTAATGAACTCCCTTCAGGATCCTAGGATTGACTTAAAAAACCGCAGCGGGTAGCAGGTATCAAACTAAAAAAGTGTACTGTGTTTACTCCTAGCCTCTGATCCCCTCTTAAAAGACAGACGCTCCCGAAGACTCTAGAACAGACAACTGCATTCTGATCGTCCTCGCTGGGCTCAGAGGATGGGACCCAAACCTCTTACCCGCCCACCCTCTGTAGAGGATCATTAAGAAAGCCCAGCCCCTCCAGGGACAAGGAGGAAGGGCTCACTTATCCCAGAATTCAGCTGGTTCTTTCCCGTGAGACTTTGGGGCACTGGTTTTGGGGGAGGCGCAAGCTTCGCGTCTTGGTTGTTAGAGTCGATTCTCTCCCTTCTGATCTGGCGCCAACAGCGGCAGCTAACAGCCAGACAGTCTCCTCAAGCTGGCTCTTTCTGAGGCTGGAGGCTGTGCGACTGAGTCACAGGAAGAAGACAGGGGACCACTGTCCTGGGAAACTGGGGAACCAGGGACTTAACCCAGCTTTTGCAGTTCATGCAGCTGGTTCGTTGTAAGGACCCCCTTCCCGCAGGAACAACGCTCTCGAAGCCGCGAGGGGCTCTGGGTGCAGAGAGACTAGTAGGGAGTAAGAAAGGCCAGACCCCAGCAGGGTGCCCCACGACCCTCTGCATAGCTGGTCCCCCTTTTCCACCTGGGGTTGGGGTGCAGGGGATGGCGGGGTGTCCCTGCTCCTGACACTCATGCTGTGCACCATGTCCACATACGAGTCCCAGCAAAGAGAACCTGGAGCTGTGGGGCACTGAGCCCAAGCAGAGGGACCCATGACCGCCTGTGTCATCATCGTGCCGGGGCTGAGCCCTCAGTAGGACGCTCCAGCTGCAGCTCCGCGCCCCATGGAGAGTCTCCCGTCTGTCGAGGAACCGGGGCCTGGGGTCTGGGTTAGGTTGGCGAGGGAAGGGCAGTTCCATCCCCTGGTTCACCCAACAGTCCCTGACTATCAGACCAACGCTTGTCACGGTGGCCGAGCTGCAAAGACGACAGACCACCCACGGGGCAGCTTCTGGGGTCCGTGTGCCCAGGGGGGACGGCAGGGTCCCCAGGAAGGGGGAGTCACCACAGAGACCAACGTGGAAGGGCTTGGCTATTGTAACCACCCGCTCCCTGAAAGGGACACAAACAGGCAGGAGGAGGAGGAGCATGGAGCCCCTTCTCTCCCGGGGCTCGGGAAGGACCTTGGGCTGACCCCGCGCCTTGACCTTCCTGTCACGTCTACCAAGGTGGGGAAGGGCCCCTCCTGGCCGCTCAGCCAGTGGGCCGCCCCGGTCCGACGGGATGTGCAGATTTACGGGCTCCCCCCAATCGGGAGGGGTGGGGGAGCCCCCATGCCCCCCAAGCCTCCTACCTATGTGTCATCCCCGGCTGCTGCCCGCCGGCGTCACTACTGCTCGGGTGGCTCTGCGCTGACAGCTGTCCCAGGCTGCGGGCCACCATGGCCACCGCGCGGAAGCGGCCGCGGGTGCCCAGGCTGGGGCTGCTGGCCGCTGGCCGGCCTGGCCGCTCGTCGGGGCCCCGGCTCTTGAGGCTGTGCTCCGAGCACGCGAAGGAGACCTGCATGCTGAGGCTGTGCCGGCACTCAGCGCCGCCGCCGGGCGCCCCCTCTCCTTCCCGGCCCCGCGGTCATCTGCCCCCGGGGACGCCCTTCTCCGTCCGCCGCCACGAGACTCTCCCAGAAGCCAAGGAGCGGCGTGGCCTTCCCTCAGGAGCGAGGGCTTCCGAAGGCAACGGCCACGCAGGACCCGCCTGTGCGGCCTCCGGGGAGGGAGTCAGGTTTCCAGAAGCGCGTGGAGCAGACCTGGCCGTGGAGGAGACCCGGTCACAGAGGAGACCTGGCCACGGAGGAGACCGGGTCGTGGAGACCTGGCCCCGGAGGTCGGCAGCCCGGCGGGGGTGCTGCTGGCTGTCTCCTCGGCTCTGAGGTCCCTCCTCGGCCCCGGCTCCGGTCTGGCCGCCCGGCCCCAAGCCCAGCCGTGTCCAGCAGGGCTGGGCTGCTGGCTACTCCCGGCCAATAAGCGACACGGTGGCCTCTGACGGCAGAGGGGGGAGGGGGGCCGTCCGGCCGGCCGGGGCAGCAGCCTGGGGGGCAGAGCGGGCGCTGCTCTCCCGGGGCAGCGGCCTGGGAGCTTCCTGGACCGGCTGCGTCTCCCGGCTTCCCCGAGCCTCCCGCAGGGGGCCTGCCGGTGAGCGCTGGGCACTGCACACTGGCCGCTGGGACTCCCACGAGTCAGTGAGGTGACGTGGGGAGAGGCGCGGGAGGCGGCCGGTGATTCGTGAGTGACGAGGGGGACGCACAGCCGGGGGCGGCCTGGCCGTCCAGGCTGACTGACAGCCGCGCGGCCGGGACCGGGAGAGGCCGGCAGAGCCACCGGGGGACGGCTGAGCTGCCCGGCGGCGGCTCCAGGCAGCCGTGCCTGCTCGTGGCTCCTGCCCAGGAAAGCGGGGCTTCCACTGGGGCCTGGCACACGGAGCAGCCACATCGCCAGCGAGGTGGGGGACAGGAGACTACGCGGGCTACGTGACCACACAAGGAAAGAAACCCGGGCTCAGGGACCAGGGCGGTTCCGGTGCTCACACAGTCCTACTTAGCGCACAGCGGGCGCTCCGTAAGTGCTTCTGGAGTGAGTGAGGGAACGGAGACCCCTACCCCATCCCCCTTCCCCACACGCATGGCTCATGGGGTTCCCTGAAACCCAGAGAGATGCCCCCGCTGGCAGGAGGGGCTGGCATTGCCCTCTGACCCTGAGCATGCCACAGTCAGCCTGCAGGCGGGGCTCTGGCCAAAGCCGCCTTTGGGGTCCCTTCTTGCCCTTTCGGAGGGGCTGAGCAAGAGTGTAGGAGGGGCAGGAAGCAGGCGGCCAGGGGTCTAACGTAGGCTCTGCTGTGTGTTCACAGGCCAATGTCCTGCCCTCTCTGAGCCTCCACAGACAAAATGAGGGGCGTGGCCTGAGGAGCCGTTCTGCCCCTCCCAGCTCCGACTGCAGGGGCCTTCCACACCGGCTGCCTGTCAGGTGCTAGAGGCCAGCATGGTTTTCCCGCCCACTCCACGCCCCTAGTCGAAAGTTCCCCCCAGTTCATGCAGCCTGTTCCAGGTGAGGCCGAGTTTCCTTGGGGTGTCAGGCAAATAAGCGATGTGCCCCTGTCTCCCGGCCCACGCTGGTTTCTCGGGGCTTCCATAACAAAGTGCCACAAATTGAGGCCACAACAGAAATCGATTCTCTCCCAGTTCTGGAGGCCCGAAGTCTGTGCTGGAGGGTCGCGGGGTCACACTCCCTCTGAGGGCCCTGGGGTGGGGACATCCTTCCCGCTCCTGCCAGCTCTGGGGGCTGCCGGCGCCCGCTGGCTGTGGCCCCATTGCTCCAGCCTCTGCCTCTGCTGGGTGTCTTCACGTGGCTTTCCTGTCAGGACCCCAGCCGCTTAGGGCTCACCGTCCTCCAGTGTGACCTCATCATCACATCTTTAACGACCCCATTTCCAAATAAGGTCACGTTTGGAGGCGCATGAAATCTGGGGGACAGGATTCCGCTAGTGCTCCCTCCTTCACGAGTTGTGTCCTCGATGCAGGAGCAGGGGTTCTCCCGGGGGTGGAGCACAAGCTCTGGCCACTCTGCCTCCTGCTCTCGCTCTGGTCAGCCCCCCGGGGCTTCTCTCCTCTCCTCAACCGCCCCCCTGCCCCCTTGGCCTGGAAGGTTCACCCCCACATCTTCAAGTGCCCCCCTGCAGATGGTTTGGGTCTGAGCGGTCCCTTTACTGCTCAGGTGTGTACTGGCTTTTCTCCGTCTCCCCCATTGGGATGTCACATCGTGGTGTGGGGGGTGGGGGACCTGCCCTTGTTCACGCAGCATCTGGCAGGTTGCCTGGAGCCAGCCAGACCCTCCGCAAACATTTGCTGAGCAAACGAATGAAGAGTGTCAATGACTAGCCAGAGAGAAAACGATGCAACGTCACCTCCCTCTTGAGAAAGGAGCTTGTTGGGGCCAAACTAGCAGACCCGTAGCCCTTCCCTGACGCTGGATTCCCAACACAAAGCCTGAAGAATTCTGCCATCTATGGACACACCGCAGAAGCGTTCTGCCTCTTTAAACCACAACCACTTGTTCAAACAATGAGCAGAAGTCCCTGGCCCCCTGCACTGTCGGTAGCAGAAAATGTTAGAACAGGGCTGGTCTCTAACCTGTTAACCCCCAGGCACGTGTTTGGTGGAAATGAAGATTTAGGTGCCAGGTCAAACACAGGACACTCTGAAAGCTGAACTTCCGATTAACAGCGAATTACTTTCTGGTATAAGCATGTCCCAAATATTGCGTGGGACATACTTACACTAAGAAAAACAATTTCATTGTTTATATGAAATTCAACTGAAGATCCTGCAATTTTTTTTTCGACAGGGAGAGAGAGAGACAGAGAGAAGGGGGAGGGCCCAGAGCAGTCTCCACAGTTGTACATCATTAGTTTTCGATATAGTCTCACTCCACAGGTGGGTGAGGGTCTGCGCAGGGCAGGAACCGGGCCAGGGGCCTCCAGGGCGGGGGCCCGCCCAGGGTGGGGGCCAAACTGAACTGGGGGCACAGCCCAGTTCAGCAGATGGGTCCTCACGGTCTGGGGCCGGGACACGATCCTCGGACCCCAGGGCTGCGAGAGGGGTGCTCAACCCACTGAGCCATCCCGGCTTCCCCATGATCCTGTTTTTTTTTCTTGACAGAGAGAGAGAGAGAGAGACAGAGGCAGAGAGACAGAGAGAGAAGGGGGAGGGCCCAGAGCAGTCTCCATAGTTGTACGTCATCACTTTTCGACATAGTTTCATGCCACACAGGTGAGCGGGGGTGTTGTGCAGGGTGGGAACCAGGCCGAGGGTCTCCTGCATGGGAAGCTCAATCTGGTGAGAACTGAACGGGGGCCACACCCCAGTTCAGCATAGGGGTCCGCACAGGTCGGGGCCGGGATTCGATCCTTGGCCCCTGGGGCTGTAAGGCGAGCGCTTAGCCCGCTGGGCCATCGTGGCGTCCCCGGATCCTGTATTTTTACGTCTAGATCCGGCGATGGTACACAGACTCGGCGGGGGTGGGGAGGTCACCTGGCCGGCTGGCTTGGGCAAGGGCTGGTCCCTGGGAGGCACAGGATAAAGCCGCATGTATGCAAATTACAAGAGAAATCACCCGCCCGGAGGCTCTGGCCACATTCCGGGACTTTCTGAGGAGAAAGTGGGCCGGGCCGGAGGGGCTGCCCAGCTGCTGATTTCAAAGACACGCGAGCTAAAGGGAACGTCCTTCTGAGGCTCCAAGTAGCCGGTCATCTGGAGGACACGCGGGACACTTACTCCACGGCCTTTGCTGCCACAGGTACCGCACCCAACCCAGAGGCCGCCGCTGAGGACCTCCTCCCGCGAGCACAGCCCCCTCACAGGACGGGAAGGCGGGGCGCACATTTCTGCCCCCAGGACCTGCCCTGGGTTTCTGGTGCCGGGAGGGAGTCTGGTGTCAGCCCCGAATAATTACGTCGTCCCAGTGATATCGCAAGAAGACCAGTGAAAACACACGTCTGCCCCAGCGGCAAAGTATTCTTCAAGAAACCAGATTTCCCCGCTATAGAGAACGCATCAAACGTAGCCACGGACAGGAGAGGACTATGCCAACTTCCACTGTCTTCTCTTCTGCGTCTCTACGTGGTTGGGGGTTCCGAACACCAACGATTTGCCCGACGTGCAATCCGGCTGCTCTCCGGGTTTCCCGGGCGCGCCCCCTGCGCTGGACCTGCCTCGGGCCCGTGCCGTGTCCGGGGCGCGCCCGCCCCGCCCGGCCCCGCGCGGCCCTTACCGGTACTTCATGCCCGTTCGCTGGGCGGTGCAGCCGTCCAGGCAGAGGCCGTGCATGCGCAGGAAGCTCTCCATGTTCCTGGCCTGGGCGGCCGCCCGCACCTCCCACAGCCGCTGCAGCTCCAGCGTGTTGGGCTGGCGCACGGGGTGCAGGGCCCACTCCGAGTGACACCGGCTGCTCACGCTCTTCAGGCTCTCGCTGTACGTCATGGACAACATGATCCCGCTGGCCTGGGAGCCGCCGCTGTCCAGACGGGAAACGCCGAGCGGCCATGGGTGAGACCGCGTGCCGCCCGCCGCTGCCCCCGGGGCCCAGCCTGGACGCTGCCCCCGGGGGTGGGGCGCGGTGCCTGGGACGGGGCTTGGCCCCTGGTCACAACTCTTGGCGCAAATTCTGGGTCCTCAAGGCTGAGCTGGCCGGGGACTCTGGCTAATCTCCCCCGTCTGCCCCCCCATGCCGTGAGTCAAGCGCCAGCAAAGCTGCACTCCAGGCGGGGGAGCTGAAGGTGCTCCGGATGGAAACGGGGGCACGAAGAGCATGCTGAGAGCCTGAGCCCCGAAGCCCAAGGCACGGCGGCATGGCGACCCCCGGAGGTGTCCCCGGGCCAGACCAGGGCCAGTCGCAAGCCCCGGAAACAGCAGGAGGTGGACCCCAGTGCAGTCATGCCCACATGTCGGGGAGGGGTGCCCAGCCCAGGAAGGCCCTATGTGTCTGCTCACAAGCCTTGCAGAGGAAATGCCATCTACACACGCACACACACTCGGCCTGTAGAAAGCGCCATCGCACCCGCAGAGTTCCCTGGGCCCCAAGCTCCGTGATTGCTGAGTGTGTCACAGTCCACGAATTCGTGCCATGCGAGACCAGGCGGGATGCATTCAAAGGGTGGTGAGGGGCGGGACAGGCTTAGGAGGGAAGTTTCACAGCTTCAGTGTTAAGAGCCACGGCTACACGGTCATCCTCAGCCATGGTGACGCTCCCTCGGAAACTACGAACAACACAGATGTCCACCAACAGGGAGGCCGGTCACGCCAAGGACAGCCCACCGTGTAACGGAAACACGTGCAGCCTCCAAGTGCGAGGCGTCCCTACACGGCTGACACGCAGTGAGGCCGACCGACTAGTGGCTAAGGGCCAGGCCACGAGCGTGAGTGTGGAAGGCGCCGCCTGTGGGAATGCAGGGACGCAGGGCGTGAATCGGTGCATCCACACCCTGCAGCGTCTCTGCCCAGTGACAAGGACACAGTCAGAGGGGCTGGGGGTCGTCCTCCCTCTGGGGACACCTCTCCTGCCTCTGACCACAGCCCTCTGCCCTGGTCTAGATGCCGGCTCCGTGGCCCCAGCGTCATCACCGTCACCAAGGACAGAAGGTGAGACAGGGAGTCGCCACGGGGCCGGACCCTGGTGCCCGGCACTGGGAATTGGAGGAACCAGCACTCTCTCCTCTGGTGTCCTCACAGGAGAACAGGGCCGGCTTTCCTGGGAATGGCTGGGAGGGCTGTCCCGGGAGCTGGGGCAGCTTCAGAGGCTGAGTCCCTGCGGGGGGAGGTGGCCCGGGCGCTGCCCCGTGTCACCCCTTTGGGTGAGCTCGCCACCCGCACCTGACACTTCTAGCCCCTTTCCCTGCTGCGATTTTTCGCCCCCGCACGCATCACCAGGTAACGTGCTGGGGTCTCCGAGCCTCTCGTTTGCTGCACTTGATCCCCCTGAAGGTCAGGCCCGGGAGGGCAGGCGCTCGCTTTCCTGTCTGCTTTCGGCACTGTGCCTGGTGCCCCAGCGGCTGCGGGCGTTTTCCTGGCCTGGCCGGTGGCCCCTGTTGGGGGGCTGGGCCGGCTCCCTGCAGGCTGCCTCTCCTGGGGGTGGGGGCTCCCGGGCCAGGACCTGCATTCACCATGACTCAGACCCTGCAGGGCCCAGGACCGCTGGGTCCCCCAAGGTTTTGAACTAAGGTCTGGTGACACTAAAGCAAGCAGGGGTGCCCCGGGCATGAAAAGCCCCCTTTTCCAGAAGAGTCATGTTGGGGGGTGGGGGCAGGAGAGGGGCCCCGGGCTCCAGGGTGAGGGCTTGTCTTAGGAAAGGCGGCAGCACCAGCTCCACCCCCCGAGGGCCAAGTGCATGCTGGACAGCGACAGGCGCAGCTGTGTGGCCTGCTGCCAGCGCTGTAGGGGGGCGCAGGCCGGCTAGTCCTGGGGTCCTTGTACAGAGAGAAGACCAGCGGGTTGGCTGAGACCCCTGGATGCCTCTCCCCAAAAAGCAGGGCCCACCTCAGGCGTGTGGGCCTGGCCAGGATCAATAGCCATTAGCAACCAGGACATTACCCACCAAAAAAGCACCCTGGCTCATTTGGTTCTGGAGATGCAGCCAAGGGCCCAGGGCTGGGATGACAGGGTGGCTGAGTGCCCGGGCTCTGGCCAGGGGCAGCCCTGTGCGTCACCTGCTCAGCGCGGCCCACGCGGGCACCTGGCCGCTCTAAGCCTCAGTCTCCACGTCGGAGGTGTGAGGTGAGCAGAGGCGTTTGGCCCGGAGGCCGCGGGCTGCGTGGGCCGGGCCGGGACAGCTGGGCTGGGGCTGGTGTGGCCGTGGGAGCCAGCAATGAGGTGCGGGGCGCGGCACCAGTCATGACGAGTGGTGTGGGGACGGGTGTGCAGGGCAGGCCTCCCGAGAGGGCGCATGTGAACAAGGGCTTCCAGGCCCAGGGGGCCGCCGGGCCGGTACCAGGCGTCACTAGTGTATGTTTGCTGGGGTGAAACGGAGATGCTAACAGCCGCCCGGTCTCGCAGAGAACGCGCGTTCCTGACGGGATGAGAGCAGGCCAGGGTGTGGCCGGGAGTTCAGGGTGCCCTCTCTGCAGGGGCCGCGTCTCCCCCCATCTGTGCCCTTCCCCGTGGCAGCTGTGGAGCAGGTCTGCACGGAGCAAGTGTCCTCTGAGGGCCCAGGGACTGATGGGAAAAGTGGGGTGGGGGCCGAGGGTGACGAGCTGGGGCTGGGAGGGGTCTGTGCCCGGAGGGCCACACACAGTGAGGGGCTCCTGCCAGCCCCTGGCTCCTCCTCCTCACCATCCTGCAGTCCCATTTCTAGAAAAATCAGCCCGTCCCCTGTAGCCGCTGCCAATCGCGCGGCCCCCATGGGTCCTTCCCGTGCCGGGCCTGTCTGTTGCCGATGTGTTCTGGTGGCGGCCAGGGGGGCTCGGGGGGCATTCACGCAAACGGGCGACGTGACACAGAGCGGAGAGGAAGCCGGTAACCTCGTCAAGTCGGTGGGAATCAGGACCCCCGTGCAGGGCCTTCACCTGGAATTTCTGAATGGGGCCTGTGTCCTGAAAGCCCCCGAAGCGCGAGCTTTGGGAGGAAGCCCGGGAGGCCCCTTTAAGCAGCGACATGCCTCTCGGTGTTGCAGCAACCAGCCCGAATTCCGGAAAGCGGGAAAGCCCCAGGCGCACCGGAGCTCGGCTCTGCGATGCGCGGCCAGCATCAGGGCGGAAACAAAGTTATTTTCTCTCCAGAACAGCCAGCCAAGGCCCAGCCCCGCGGGTTTCCAGACGCCCCCAAACGGCCTGCTGCCACTCCCTGGGGAACTGGAACTGCCCAGTGTCTCTGGTGAGCCGGACGGGGTGTGAGCCGGGTGCCTAGGTCTCCCTGGACCGATGGGAGGGCAGACGGTCCACCAGAGCGGCGGGACACCCACCCTCCCGGCGCTCACCTCGCGGTCACGGGGGGCCGGCGTTTGGGGAGGTTTTCCACTTTGAAAATGATGTGTAGAGGGTCTAATGTTTCCCATCAGCCAAACACACCCCCGGAATGCCGTCTGTCCCTCCATTATTTGGTTCCCAGGCTGCGGGTCCCCTCCCCCTCACTGAGCAGCACCCCCCAAGGAGCTGAAGGGGCCACTCACCTGCCTTCCTGGCGTCTGCTCACGGAGAAGGACAGCGTCTAGCTGATTAGGGTTTACCGGCCGCTCTGAGCTGGTGCAGACGCGTTTCATTAGGGAGTGTCGCTGCCCAACGTCAGAGGCAGCTGGTGAAAGGAAGAGGCCCCCAGGGGTCGGGCTCCCAGGCAGCAAGTCCATTAGTCCTATTAGGGGCGTTCCATCTCGAGTGAGAGAGGCTGAATTATTCACGAGCACCTCGGCCTCTGAAAGCCCTGGAAATGCAGATCCGCGGGGCGGGCTGAGTGCGGGGCGCTGGC